>PVLC010013015.1:8106-42888 GCA_004027655.1 Graphiurus murinus | reverse complement strand
CGGTACTGGGAATTGAACTCAGGGGCATTCTACCTCCGAGCTATACCCCCAGCCCTGTTTTTTATTCTTTATTTTGAAACCGAGTCTCACTAAGTTGCGGAGTGCCTCACTAGGTAGCTGAGGCTGGCCGCGAACCCGGATCCTCCGGTCTCAGCCTCCCGAATGCTGGGATTACAAGCGTGCGCCACCACGCCCGGCTCATAAGACCTTTCTTAACAGATTTTTTTTGAGGGGGTGCTGGGGATTGAACTCAGGGAGATTCTACCTCCGAGCTACATCCCCATCCCTATTTTATTTTTATTTTGAAACGGGGTCTCTCTAGGTTGATGAGAGTCTCACTACTTGCTGAGGCTGTCCTCCAACCTGTGATCCTCCTGTCTCAGCCTCCCCAGTACTGGTATGTCAGACATGCATCACCACGCCCGGCTTAAGACATATTTTGTGTTCTTTTCCCGAGTCTTCAAAGCCCGGCGTGTGTCTGTCCTGGATTGCATCTCACCTTGGATGAGCCGAATTTCAGTGCTCCGTGGCTGGGTGTGCTTACAGCTTCCTCTTGGGCCACCCAGCTCTGGAAATCCCAGCAACTGGTGCCGACGTCTTTATGCAACCTAGTTACAGCGCAGAAGGAAAACACACCTGAGAACTTTGAAAATTATTGTCTGTTCCTTTAGTATTAATGGTCATCTCCCCCATTTCTGTTTCTTTTTTTTTTTTTTTTTTCCCCAGTACTGGGGATGGAACCTAGGGCCATTCTACCTCTAAGCTATAGTCCCAGTCCTATTTTTCTTTTTTCTGTATTTTGAAACAGGATCTCATTAAGTTGCAGAGATCCTCACTAAGTAGCTGAGGCTGGCCACGAACCTGGATCCTCTGGTCTCAGTTTCCCAAGTACTGGGATTACAAGCGTGCACCGACATACCTGGCTCGATTCCTGTTTCTTTAAAGGAAAAAGAAATATTTTGAGATCAACTTAAGCTCAGTGTATTCCTTTTAGGTTCCTTTAGCATCTCAAAATGGTGAAAGTTTGCCAAGGATTATTAATTTTGAATTGGAGCCACCAGAATTGGGCTTAAGCCATGAGCAAGCACAGTGAGAAATACATTCACGTGTAAGCACTTGTAAAAGCTTGTCCTCTGCTTTGGAAGGCATAGTTCTTAAAGATCTTTAGGGTCCGCCGGGTGTGGTGGCACACTCCTGTGACCCCAGAACTCAGCAGGCTAAGATAGGAGGATCTCAGGTTCAAGGCCAATACCAGCAATTTAGGGAGAACCTGTTTCAAAATTAAAAGGGCTAGGGGGTAAGGGTATACCTTGGATGTAGAGTGCCCCTGGGTTCAATCTCCAGTACCAAGCTGGGCATGGTGGCACATGCTTATAATCCCAGTATTTGGGAGGCAGAGACAGGAGGATGGCAACTTTGCAGGCCAGCCTCAGCTACTTTATGAAGCCATCCACAACTTAGTAAGACCCTGTTTCAAAATGAAGAATAAAAAATAGGGCTGGGGGTGTAGCTTGGAGATAGAATGCCCCCTGGGTTCAATCCTCAGTACTGCAAAAATAAATAAATCAATAAAATAGGGCTGAGGGTGCAGCTCAGAGGTAGAATGCCTCTGAGTTCAATCCCCAGTACCAAAAAAAAAAAAAAAAAAAAAAATCCCAGTACTGAAGTAAAGACCTTTAGGGCCCAAGAGCATGGTGAGCGACCCGTTATTAAGTGGTCTCTCTTTCTCTGGACTGCTGTTAATAGGTAGCTACCGTATCGGAGAAGTCCCGGATAATGGAACTGGAGAAGGACCTGGCGCTGAGGGCCCAGGAGGTCGCTGAGCTCCGAAGAAGGCTGGAGTCCAGTAAGCCTGCCGGGGACGTGGACATGTCGCTGTCCCTTCTGCAGGAGATAAGCGCTCTGCAAGAGAAGTTAGAAGTCACCCACACTGACCACGCGCGGGAAGTAGCATCTCTGAAGGAGCATTTCGGGGGCCGGGAGGAGACCTACGAGAAGGAAATGAAGGTTCTCCACACCGCCACCGAGAAGCTCGCCAAAGAGAACGAGTCGTTGCGAAGCAAGCTGGACCATGCCAACAAGGAGAATTCCGATGTGATAGCTCTCTGGAAATCCAAACTGGAGACCGCCATCGCGTCCCACCAGCAGGCGATGGAGGAGCTGAAGGTCTCCTTCAGCAAGGGCGTCGGCGCGGACTCGGCAGAATTTGCCGAGCTCAAGACACAAATGGAGAAACTGAGGCTCGATTACCAGCACAAGATCGAAAACTTACAGAGTCAACAAGACTCGGAACGGTCTGCTCATGCGCAAGAGATGGAAGCCCTCAGGGTGAAACTGCTGCAGGTCATTAAAGACAAGGAGAGCAGTCTGGAAGCCGTCCAGTCAAAACTGGACAGAGCGGAAGACCAGCACCTAGTAGAAATGGAAGACACGTTATGCAAATTGCAGGAAGCTGAGATAAAGGTAAAGGAGCTAGAGGTACTGCAAGCCAAATGCAATGAACAAACCAAGGTTATTGCTAATTTTACATCACAGCTCCAGGCTACCGAAGAAAAGCTCTCGGATCTTGATGCGCTTCGGAAAGCCAATTCCGAAGGTAAATCGGAAATCGAGACCCTTAGACAGCAGCTTGAGGCAGCTGAGAAACAGATTAAAAATTTAGAGATTGAAAAGAATGCTGCAGGCAGCAAGGTTTGTATCGACATCCTCCATCTTTTGTTTTCTTTACTTGATTTTCCTTATTTTCCATCCTGTGTTACTTTTGAGTTGAGGTCGTTCATCCTCCAAATCCCTGGTTTAATGAAAACACAGTAGCCAGGGGGTGGTGGTGCACACCTGTAATCCCAGGACTTGGGGGGCTGAGCCAGGAGGATTGCAAGTTCGAGGCCAGCCTCAGCAACTTAGGTCCTTCAGCAACTTATTGTGACCCTGTTTCAAAATAAATAAAATAGGGTGGGGGGGGTGTAGCTTGAAGGTCAAATGCCTCTGGATTCAACCTTCAGCACACACCCCCAGGAAAGAAAACATTGCGGGCACTACTACGTGAGCATTACTTAATGATTCTGGGCACTATTTAATGTTTTACCTTCCAAGGATCTCAAGTATGGTTTTATCTCAGGAGACTGGGGAAAATAATGGCCCAAACCAATTTGTTTTGATTTCCTAGAATCTGAAACTATATGTTACTTTACCTCTAGGATATGATGTAAACTCCTGTTAAAGATTTGTTCCAGTCTGTATCCTCTGTTTAAAATAGAGAACTCAGAGCGGGTGTGATAGCACACGCCGGTAATCCCAATGCTTGGAAGGCTGAGTCAGGAGGATCGCAGGTTTAAGGACAGTCTCAGCAGGTAGTGAGACTCTCATCAACCTAGTGAGACCTTGTTTCCAAATAAATAAAATTGGGCCGGGGGTATAGCCAGGAGGTAGAAGGCCCCTGAGTTCCACCTCAGTGCCACAAGAAAAAAAAATTTTTTTTTGGAGAACTCAGCCAATCGGGTAATGCATGCCTGTAATCATAGTACTTTTGAGGTTGAGACAGAAGGATCCCGGGTCTGAGGGCAGCCTCAGGAAGTAGTGAGACTCTCATTAACCTAGTGAGATCCTGTTTTAAAAGAAAAAAGCTAAAATAGGACTGGGGGTGTAGCTCGTAGAACGCCCCTGGGTTTAATCCCCAGTACCAAAAACAAAACTCAGCCAGACCTGGTGGTGCATGCCTAGGATCCCAGCAGCTTGGGAGGCTAAGGCAGGAAGATCACAAGTTCAAGGCCAGCCTGGGCAATTTAGCGAGACTTTCAGCCAACTAGTGAGACTCTATTTCAAAGCAAAATAAAACAAAAATAAAAGGACCGGGGGTATAGCTCAGAGCTAGAATGCCTCTGGGTTCGATCCCCAGCACCACCACCAAAAAAAAAAGAAAAAAAATAGCCATGGCTTCTTAGAATGAAAATAAAAAACCCTTTTTATTCCTTTCAGTTTTATTTTGTTGCACTGGTATCTCATAAGTTGTTTATGTTTGTTTTATTTTTCCCTTATCATTCTTTTCTGTTTCTTTTTTGTTCATTTGCTTCCATACCATTAACTATATGATAGGCTAGTAGCATTTCCAAAGAGCTCCAGGAAAAGGAGCTAAAGCTTACTAACCTTCAGCAAAATTTGAGTGAAGTCAGTCAAGTGAAAGAGACTTTGGAAAAAGAACTTCAGACTTTGGTAAGTACCTGTTGGGAATCTGAATCTCAGGGTTTCTGACACTTCCTTTTTTTTTTTTTTTAAATTTCCATAAACAAAAATATTGCAGCTATTTCTTTTCTCTTTCAAAATGCTGGTTTAAACTGAGTATTAGGAGCTGGGTGTGTTGGTGCAGGCTTGTAATCCTTGTACTTGGGAGGCGGAGACAGGAGGATCGCAGGTTCAAGGACAGCTTCAGCAAGTAGCGAGACTCTTGTCAACCTAGTGAGACCCTGTTTTCAAATAAGAAATAAAATTGGGCTGGGGGTGTAGCTCGAAGATAGAATGCCTCTGGATTCAATCCCTAGTACCATACACACACACACACACACACACACACACACATACACACACATACACACACACACAGTAAATTGAGTATTTCTTATTGGCCAATAAATACCTTGAGGAAATTGGATCAAACCAAACTAGCAATAATGGTAGGTATTACTTTTCTTTTTAAAAAATCTATCTATAGGCTGGGTGTGGTGGCACACACTTGTAATCCCAGTACTTGGGAGGCTGAGACAGGAGGATCACAGGTTCTCGGACAGCAACTTTGTGAGGCCCTCTGCAACTTAGTGAGACCCTGTTTCAAAATAAAAAATAAAATCAGGCTGGGGGTGTAGCTTAGAGGTAGAACGTCCCTGAATTCAATCCTCAGTACCACAAAACAAAAACAAAAACTATCCCTTGGAGCCAGGCATGGTGGCCCACACTTGTAATTCCAGTATTTGGGATGATGAGATGGAAGACTCACAGGTTCAAAGCCAGCCTCAGCAATTTAGCAAGAGTCTGTTTCTAAATAAAAATAAAATAGGCCTGGGGATGTAGCCCAGAGGGGAAGGCTCCTGGGTTCCATCCCTAGTACCACGAAAACAACAACAAAAAACCCAGAGCTCTTTCTTATCCCAGGCAGATTTCTGAAGAGAAGTTTGCTATTTGAGGGTTAGCAATGTAACAGACCATACCCGTGCATCGGTGTATACACGTCCGTGCATATACTTACATAAATGTGCACACCACACAGGGCTGCGTGTATGCTTACGCACACCTGTGTCCACACACAAGCCCCACTCGAGTGTAAACGTGCACTGTTGTAAGTATGTCAGGTTTTTTTTTTAATTTTTATTATTCGGCATGGATTTTTTAATACATTTCTTGAGTACAACAGGGTTACGTATGCATTTACGACATACCAATCATTGTCAGAGCACAATTAGCACCACTTCTTCGTTTTCCACGTATAGCCCATTTTTTTTTTTATACATTTCTTGAGTAAAACAGGGTTATGTATACATTTATGACATATCATTGTCAGAGCACAATAAGCCCACATTTTTAACATAGCCTGGTCAAGCAAACTTTCTAGAGTCATACAACCATAAACCTCTAGAGTCATACTTATTTTCTAAGAAGTAGGAGGGTCTTTCATCTACGCATCCTAGGAGCAATCTCCAGATTTCGAGACCCCAAAGTAGCCATAGCAAAAGAGTCAGTATAATTACTCATATATGCAGATAGCAACTGCCAGGAGGGAAAGGGCCCAGCTGGGCTCCCACAGCTCCCCCGTTTTTATTTTAAAATGCACGAAGGGCTGTCGCTGTCTTAGGTCATTTCCTACCAGGTGCATAATCTTACCCGTCATGGGGTCTCGGTGAGTCATTCAACAAGCCCTGTCTTGGGTTGATATTGCCCTGAGAAAATCGAACCCGTCATTGACTAAGTATGTCAGTTTTAATGAAACAAAACTGGCAACAAAAACTAGATGGTATTGTAGTTATAACTGATACTTTATCACTTGAAATCTTTCTATTCTGAATATGCAACTTTTTTTCTCTTTAGAAAGAAAAGTTTGCTGATGCTTCAGAGGAGGCGGTCTCTGTTCAGAAAAGCATGCAAGGTACGTCTTGGGAAGTGGGAACAGGTGGCTGGCGGGCATCGGGGCTGGCCTTGAGTTCCCCAGGGTAGAGCTGCCTGTCATCTAACTTCACTGTCCAAGAAGCTTCTCAGCATGCAGAAACACTTAGCTCCATGGCTGCCTGCAGCCGCACACTCCCAGTTATTAGTTCTTTTGGCTTAAGGCTTGTTAAACTGTAAGTATTTGAGCTAGGTGTGGTGGCGCACTCTTGTAATCCCAGTACTTGGGAGGCTGAGGCAGGAGGATTGCAGGTTCAAGGACAGCCTCAGCAAGTAGTGAGACTCTCAGCAACCTAGTGAGACCCTGTTTCAAAACAAAAAAATAATTAAAAAAAAGGGCTGGAGATGTAGATTGGAGCTAGAATGCTCCTGGATTCAATCCTCAGTACCAAAAAAAAAAAAAAAAAAAAAGTATTCAACTGGATGTGATGGCTCACTCTTATAAATCCCGGTACTAGGGAGGCTGAGAAGGAAGGATTGCAAGTTTGCAGTCAGCCTCGGCAACTTATTGAGGCCCTTTGCAACTTGGTGAACCCTGTTTCTAAATAAAATAATAAAATAGGACTGGGGCCGGGCATGGTGGTGCATGCTTGTAATCTCAGCATTTGGGAGGCTGAGACCGGAGGATCCGGGTTCGAGACCAGCCTCAGCTACCTAATGAGGCACTCCGCAACTTAGTGAGACTCGGTTTCAAAATAAAGAATAAAAAAAAATAGGGCTGGGGGTATAGCTCGGAGGTAGAATGCCCCTGAGTTCAATTCCCAGTACCACAAAAAAAAAATAAATAAATAAATAAATAAATAAAATAAAATAAAATAGGACTGAAGATGTAACTCAGAGGTAGAATGGCCATGGGTTCCATCACTCTTATCACACATATACAAAAAAAGTAAATATTCCCTGGGGAGGGGAGTATTATCTTATTTAAGGTTTTGTCATCGCTAGCTCGATTGAATTTTTCGGGTTTTTTTTTTTTTTTTTGCTGTACTGGGGATGGAACTCAGGGGCATTCTACCTCCGAGCTATACGCCCAGCCCTATTTTTTATTCTTTATTTTGAAACAGGGTCTCACTAAGTAGCTGAGGCTGGTGGCCAGGATCCTTTGATCCTCCTGTCTCAGCCTCCCAAGTACTGGGATGACAAGCGTCCACCGCCACGCCCAGCTGGATGGGGTTTTAATGGAAGGGGGAAGACTTGCGTGGGGAGGCACGCTGCTGCTGGCCGGTGTGCACGCCCGGAGCCGGGGAGCGCGCGCTTCCTCCTTAGCGTGGAGACCAGCCACGGGGTTCGCAGCAGAGCGGTTTACTATTCCCGTTCTCAGATCTCACAAGCATGTATTTGATTGGCTGGTAAGCGCACCAAGCTCTAGACAGCCTATTAATTATGAAATACATTTAACTTTATCCTAAATAGAAACTGTAAATAAATTACACCAAAAGGAGGAAGAGTTTAACATGCTGTCTTCTGAACTGGAGAAGCTGAGAGGAAATTTATCAGGTAAGAAACCTCGGCTGGCTACGCATTAGATGGAGGAGACGTCCCAGGACTCGAGTTGGTTGTCGCCTGTGACAATCACACGCCTGCTCTTGAGGCCTGACTCCTCCCTCATTATGGCGAGATAATGTGATGAAATGCTAGTTTGAAACACTGGGCGTGGTGGTGGCCCATGCTTGCAATCCCAGTACTTGGGAGGCTGAGACAGGAGGATTGCAGGTTCACAGCCAGCCTCAGCTACTTAGTGAGGCCTTCCACAACTGCGTGAGACCCTGTTCCAAAATCAAAATAAAATAGAACAGGGGGTGTAGCTCAAATGTGGAATGCCTCTGGGTTCAATCCTCAGTGCCACACAAGAAAGAAATACTAGTTTGAGATCTTTAAGCCTCAGCAAGCTTCCTTCGCATCTCACCCCTCCCACAGCTGTCCACCATCCAAGCCCCAACTGTCCTTTTTTTTTTTGTGGTACTGGGGATTGAACTCAGGGGCATTCTACCTCTGAGCTACATCCCCAGCCCTATATTTTATTCTTTATTTTGCAACAGGAGCTCACTAGGTACCAGAGAGCCTCACTAAGTAGCTGAGGCTGGCTACAAACCCAGAACCTCTGGTTTCAGCCTCCCAAGTTCTGGGATTACAAGCGTGCGCCACCACGCCCGGCTCCCAGCTGTCTTCTGCACAAAGGCCCATTACAACTGGCCCCATGCCCCCGCCTCGGCCGTGCCCCCTCAGCAGCCGGCAGGTGATCCTTTTAACATGAAGTCAGACACATCACTTCCCTGTTCAAGATCTCCAAGGGAACAAGTGTGATGGCGCATGCCTGTAATCCCAGTATTTAGGAGGCTGAGACAAGAGGATCGCAGGTTCGCGGCCAGTCTCAGCAACTTAGGCTGTCAACAGCTTAGTGGAACCCTGTTTTCAAATTAAAAAAAGAAAAATAGAACTAGGGGTGTGGCTTCAAGGTAGAAGGCCCCTGGGTTCAATCCCCGGCACCAAAAAAAAAAAAAAAATCTCCCAGCGGTTGGTATCGCACTCAGTAGGGGCTGTGGTCCTCGCCCCATGGAGCCCCATGGCCACCAAGGTTCGCCTTAGACTCTCCTTCCCTGGCCCTTCCCACCCTCACCGCCTCAGGTGCGTCCCTGCCTTGGAGTCTCGGTGCTTAACTTCCCTCCTCCTCTCCTCTCCAGGTCTTTATTGAATGTCACCATCCCGGAGGTCCTGTCTGATTTTTTTTTTTTTTTTTTTTTTTTTTTGCGGTACTGGGGATTGAACTCAGGGGCATTCTACCTCTGAGATATACCCCCAGCCCTAGTTTTTTTATTCTTTATTTTGAAACCGAGTCTCACTAAGTTGCGGAGTGCCTCACTAGGTAGCTGAGGCTGGCCGTGAACCCGGATCCTCCGGTCTCAGCCTCCCGAATGCTGGGATTACAAGCGTGCGCCACCACGCCCGGCTGGTCCTGTCTGATTTTAAACTCTCCATTCCTTTCCTGTTTTCTTCTCCCTCCCTCCTCCAGGCCATTAAAATTCTATACATACATACATGTATATTTATATATGTATATAATGTGTGTGTGTGTGTGTGTGTGTGCTTTCATTGGTGCGTTATAGTCTCCCATCATGATGTAGTTCGTAGCGATGGTGACACACATGCACACGCCACTCAGTGGCTTTTCCCCCAATCCCTGCCCATCTTCCTTCCCCTTACAGAGGATTGAGGTTGACACTGGTGTTCTCACATAGGTATACAATGTCAATGAACATGATTCCTCCATTGATCCTCCCTCTCCCCCTTCTTCCCTGAGCCTCCCTCCCTGGCTCCACTGGGGTTTCTCCTCCATTGTCTGGAGTCCCTCTCGTATCCCGATGACTCCCTAGCTCACGCATATGAGAGAAAACATCCGACCCTTCCCTTTCTGGGACTGGCTGACCTCACTAGCATCATGGTCTCCAGGTCCTTCCATTTTCCTGCAAATGGCGTTATTGTGTTCTTCTTGATTGCTGGGTAGAATTCCATTGTGCATATATCCCATAAGTTTGTAATCCATTCACCTGTTGCTGGATAATAAGCCGGTTCCATAATCTGGCTATTGTGAGTTGTGCTATGAGCATGGGGACACATGTATGGCTGTAATTCTCTGATTTTAGTCCCTTTGGAAAGATGCCCAGGAGGGGTATAGCTGGACCTTTTTCTGCTTTCGTTTTTCCTCCCTCTTAGCATTTATCTTTATTATATTGTTCTTTGCTTCAGCCTATTTATTGCTGTCATCTTTGCTGGGGTGCGGTTTTCCTGCAGTCAGGGATTGCTCTGTGCAAATATCCCCAGGGCACGGATGTATTCAATCATTTTTTTCTTGCTCCTAACACAGCAGTGCTATTTCTTATCTGTCTATTCAGACATGGAGGCAAAATTTAAAGAAAGGGATGAAAGAGAAGAGCAGTTGATAAAGGCCAAGGAGAAATTGGAAAACGACATCGCTGAAGTAATGAAGATGTCAGGAGACAATTCTTCTCAGCTGACAAAGATGATCAATTTGTTACGTCAGAAAGAAAAGTATGTGCGAGTGTGTGGAAGAGAACCTGCCCGGGTCAGGCTCTGCTGCAAGGTCTCGCTGGAGGGACAGCAAGTTTGGGGGTGTGTGGGGTGGTGTGTGTGTGAGAGAGAGAGAGAGAGATTGACTGGAGATTAAACCCTGGGGCATTCTACCTCCGAGCTACACCACCAGACCGATTTTATTTTTTATTTGGAAAGAGGGTCTCACTAAGTTGCTGAGGCTAACCACGAACCTGCAATCCTCCTGTCTCCGCCTCCCAAGTACTGGGATGACAAGTGTGCACCACCATGCCCAGTGGATCATGGTGTTTTACAGTTCCATGGTTTGGTGGCACACCCCTGTAATCTCAGGAGCTGGGAGGCTGAGACAGGAGGATCTCAGGTTCGAGGACAGCCTCAGGGAGTAGTGAGACTCTCATCAACCTAACGAGACCCTGCTTGCAAATAAAAATAAAAAATGGGTCTGGGGCGTGTAGTTCAGAGGTAGAATGTCCTGCCCAGTACCACCAAAAAAAAAAAAAATGTTTCTGTTTCTCTGTATGTGGTACTGGGGATTGAACCCGGGACTCTCCCATGAATGCTAGGCAAGTGCGCTACCTCTGAGCTACATCTCCAGGGCTCTGTTCCGGTCTGTTATTCTGGTACTACCTCAGTGTGTCCTTGAATTAACTGTGTGTGTGTGTGGGGGGGTGGTACTGGGGATTGAACCCACGGGCGTTCTACCACCGAGCTACACCCCCAGCCCTATATATATATATATATATATATATTTTTTTTTTTTTTTTTTTTTTTTTTTTTTTTTTTTTTTTTTTTTTTTTTTTTTTTTTTTTTTTTTGCGGTCCTGGGGATTGAACTCAGGGGCATTCTACCTCCGAGCTACACCCCCAGCCCTATTTTTTATTCTTTATTTTGAAACCGAGTTTCACTAAGTTGCGGAGTGCCTCATAAGATAGCTGAGGCTGGCCGTGAACCCGGATCCTCCGGTCTCAGCCTCCCAAATGCTGGGATTACAAGTGTGCGCCACCACGCCTGGCTCTATTTTTTAATTTTTTAGGTAGTACTAGGGATTGAACCCAGGGCCATTCTACCTCCAGATTACACCCCCAGTCCTATTTTTTTTTTTTTAATTCTTTATTTGAAACAGGGCCTCACTAAGTAGCTGAGGTTGGCCACGAACCCGGATCCTCCAGTCTCAGCCTCCCAAGTACTGGGATTACCAGTGTGAGCTACCAGGCCGGGCTTGTGTTACTCCCATTTTAAAGAAAAAGAATCCAAGGCTTCCTGTGCTGAGGAGCCCACCTGAGGCTTCAGATCTGGGCCATCTCGTCCCAGAGGCCCTGTAGCTCTAACTACGTTGTACTTTCTCAGTGCTAAAACTTCTTTCATCTTAATATCTGTTCTTGTCTTTGTTCTGAGGTTCTTACTGCTTTGATGTTTTTCTTTACATAACCATCATATAAAAATCAAATGGTTAATGTACAAGGAAGAAACTTTCGGCTGACATCGTAGAACTACTGCCGTTCTACTTCTCAAGGTGGCTGTGATAGTTTTTCCTCTAAATGATATACTTAACAACTATTGCAATTATTAAAAATATTCTTCAAGCAAGTCATTTTGTCATTTGCCTATTTCAGGTGTTATAAATTACTCAGATTTAGCTGGTTATGGTGGCAGATATCTGTAATCCCAGTACTGGGGATGCCGAGACAGGAGGATTGCAGGTTAGAAGCCAGCCTCAACAACCTAGTGAGACCCCGTTTCAAACTAAAAATAAAATAGGACTGGGCATGTAGTTCAGATGTAGAATGCCTCTGGGTTCAATCCCCAGGACTGTGCGCGCACACACACACACACACACACACACACACACACACACACAAATTACTCATTTTATAATCATTAATGCAACTATTCTCAGAATATGCTTTTGCTATAATTATCAAATTTAAAGCATTTTCTTATGTAAAATCTGGCATCTTGTTTTGAAACGTTATCCCAGATGTGTAGAAGAATTGCAGCTGAAACTTTCCAAGGCCAATGAGAACGCCAGTGTACTGCAGAAAACCATCGGGGAAGTAACTCTTCAAGCCGAACAGAGCCAGCGGGAAGCAGCTAAAAAGTACGAGGAAGAAAAGAAAGAATTGGAGAAAAAAATGCTGGACCTGGTAAGGAGAGCAAACGGGACTGTCTGCAGGCGGGGAGGGCAGGGTGGTCCCCATCTGGCGGCGACTGACCCCTTCCCTCGGGATCTGTCTCCGAGAGCAGGAGAAGAAGATGGAGACAAGCCACAACCAGTGTCAGGATCTGAAAGCCAGGTACGAGCAGGCCAGCTCCGAGGCCAGGAGCCAGCACCAAGAGGCGCTGCGGAACCTGCAGGGGGCGCTGCAGGACACCGAGGGGAAGCTGAAGGCGGCCCAGGACGAGAACCAGGGCTTGTTGCAGGAGATGGCCGAGCTGAGGACCCGGGCCGACAAGGCCAAAGTACGTGCGTGCGTGCGTGCGTGCGTGCGTGCGTGCGTGACTGCGGGCGAAGCAGCCGACTGTGTGTGCCCTGCGTTCCCTGTGGTTTCCCGCTCTTTCTGCTCCAGGCTGGTGATGGTTCCCAGTCTCTCCCTGAATGGACTGGGTAGCCATCGTCACCTTCTGTGCTGGTTGCTTGACCCAAGATGCCTCTTCTGCTGCCGGAGCTCTGTCTGCCTGCTTGCAATAGATACTCGTGTGGGAAGATATCTCCCTCTTAATTTCCTCTTAATTTTGGCCAAACTTGCCGCTGCCTTGCATTAGTGTTAGGAGAGACAGGCTGCAGAAAAGCAGGAGGCAGAAGCCCAGGGAAGCAAATGAGCAGTGAGTCAGAACTGGAGAGAGGCCGGGCGTGGTGGTGCACGCCTGTCATCCCAGTGCTTGGGAGGCTGATACAGGAGGATCGCAGGTTTGAGGACAGCCTCCGTAAGTAGTGAGACTCTCATCAACCTAGCAAGGCCCTGTTTCAAAATAAAAATAAAATAGCACTGGAGGTGTAGCCCAGAAGTAAACTGCCCCTGGGTTCAATCCCAATATCACAAATGAAAGAAAGAAAGAAAGGAGGGAGGAAGGAAGAAAGGAAGGAAGGAAGGAAGGAAGGACGGACAGACTGGAAAGAGAGCCTCGCTAGATGAACAGATCAAGCAGGAAGAATTAGAAGTTAGAGCTTTGGGAGCTGCCAGTGGCATATGCCTGTAGCCCAGCTACTGGGGAGGCTGAGGCAGGAGGATGGCAGGTTTGAGGCCAGCCTGGGCAGCTAACAAGACTGTGTTTCAAAGTAAAGTTTTAAAGAAGGGCTGAGAGGCCAGGCATGGTGGCGCACGCTTGTCATCCCAGTACTTGGGAGGCTGAGACAGGAGGATCTGGGTTCAAGGCCAGCCTCAGCTACTTAGTGAGGCCCTCCACAACTTAATGAGACCCTGTTTCAAAATAAAGAATAAGAAATAGGACTGGGGTGTAGCTCGGAGGTAGAATGCCCCTGGGTTCAATCCCCAGTACCCCCCCAACATGCATACACTATATATTATATATATATTTAGCACTTTGCAGAGCTAAATTTGCTTTGCATTATCCCCTTCTGGGTTCTGTCTTTCTAGTTTCTACCCCTTGTTAGTTACATGGTTTCTATGAAGTTTAGTATAGGAAATTTTAACTCTTACCATTTAAGCTGCACGAAGTTATTTGGGCTTGCACTTGTCTGCTTGATTTCATTTTTGTTTCCATTCTTTCCATCTTCCGTTTCTGTAGTCGCTAACTTATTTGTTAACATCAGCCAAAAAAGAAATTGAACTAATGTCGGAAGAGCTGCGGGGTCTGAAATCAGAGAAGCAGCTTCTTGCGCAGGAAGGAAATTCTTTAAAGTTAGAGAAAGGGTCACTGTTATCAAAGCTTATAGACATGGAGGCCAAAATAACTTTGCTTCAGGAAGACCAACAGAAACTGTGGTCGGTAAACGAAACTCTTAACTTAGAGAAGGAGAAAGTGTTAGAAGAAAAGCAAGATATCGAAAAGCTGTACCAGCAGGCACGTCTCGATAAAGAAGCTTTGGCCGTCGAGAGGGAGAAACTGCTTAAAGAAATCAATGTTGCTCAGGAAGAACTCTTGAAGATCCACATGGAAAATGACTCTTTGCAAGCTTCCACGGCGAGAATACAGGTGCTCGTGGACGAGGTCCAGTTCCTCAAAGGGACACTGATGGCCGAGTCCGAGAAGGCCAGGGCAGACAGAGATCGCCTGGAAGACCAGATCCGAAAGCTGACTGCCGAAAACCTGCTGTTGGCCAAAGACAAGGACGACATCGTTCAGAAGCTGCAGAGCGCGTACGAGGAGCTGGCCAAGGATCAGAAGGCCTTGGTTCAAGAGATCGAGGAGCTCACGAGCGAGAAGAAATCTGCGGTGGAGAAGCAGTCGAGCCTGGATACCAGGTGCCTGGCCCTGAAGGCCGAGCGGGACGACCTCCTGCAGAGGAACAGAGATCTGCAGTTTGAGAAGGACGTGCTGCACCAGGGGCAGGAAGAGCTGAACGCCAACCTGCAGGCCGCCCTGCAGGTCAAGCAGCTGCTGGGCACGGAAGCCGGGGCGCTGCGCACGCAGCTGGACTGCACCAGCAAAGCGCTGAAGAAGGCCGAGCTGGAGACCAGACAACTTCAGGCCACCAACTCGAGCCTCACAAAGCTGCTGGAAGAGATCAAGGCCAGCCGGGCCATCACCGATTCCGAGTGCATCCAGCTCCTCCACGAGAAAGAGACCTTGGCCGCCTCCGAGAGGAGGCTCCTGGCTGAGAAGGAGGAACTTCTCAGCGAGAACAGAATCGCCGTGGAAAAGCTCACCACGCGCTCGGAAGAGGCCGCCCAGGCCGAGGCGAGCCTGGCCGAGAAGATCACGTTGCTGACGTCTGAGAAAGAGATGGCGTGCCAGAAAATCGCCAAGCTTAAGAAGCAGCAGGAGAGTCTCCTGAAAGAGAAATCCGCGCTGGAGATGCAGAACGGAGACCTGCTGGCGGAGAGAGAGAATTCCATCAAAGCCATGGGCGACCTGAAAAGGAAGTACGACCAAGAGGTGGCCAACAGGAGGATAGTCGTGCACGAGAAGATGAAGTTACTGGGCAACGTCGACGCCCTGAGGAAAGAACTCCTAGAAAGAAAAAAGGAGAACCACGAGCTGGCGGCCAGCAAGTGTGATCTCTCCCTGATGCTGAAAGAGGCTCAAACGGCCAAGAAGAACCTGGAGAGAGAAAACAGCAGCATGCTGCAGGTGAAGGAGAACCTGAACGCCAAGCTGGAGACCTGCTGCTGCGAGAAGAGCATTCTGCTGCAGGACGGCCTGAACCTGCAGGACGAGTGTCAGAAGCTGACCCAGGAGATCCACGAGGTGCAGCAGTCCTTGGCGCGGGAGAAAGAGGCTAGAGCGAAGGAGAGCGAGGCCTCGCTCTACGAAAACAACAAACTCCACGGGAGAACGGTGCTGCTGGAGCGGGAGGTGGAGGAGTTCCGGGTGTGTACCGAGCAGCTGCAGTCCGAGAAGTTTGTACTCATCCAGGAGAAGACCAAAGTGGAGCAGAAAGTGGTGGAGATCCTCAAAGAGAAGGAACTCCTGACCGCCGAGACCGCTCACCTCGCCGCCAACATCGAGACCTTGAAGAGCGATTTCGCGGCGCTGTCCAAGTCCAAGTTGGAGCTGCAGGAGCTGCACAGCTGCCTCACCAAGATCCTGGATGACCTCCGGCTGAACCACGAGGTGACCGCGGCCGAGAGGACCCAGGTGGTCCAAGCCAACAAGGACCTCCTGGCCGAGAAGAGAGAGATGATGCTGAGGCAGGAGGAGCTCCTGAAGGAGAAGGAGAAGCTGGAAGAGAGCTACTTTATCCTCCAGAAAGAGATCAGCCAGCTGGCCAAAACCAACAGCCACATTTCCACCAACCTTCTAGAATCTCAGAGTGAGAACCGGACTCTGAGGAAAGACAAGAGCAAGCTGACCTTTAGAATTAGAGAACTTGAGACTCTTCAGTCGTTTACGGTAAAGTGAGGGGCTCAAGGATCGAGCGCCCGGACCTACCTACTAACCCCGTGCACTAACATTAGCAGCTTAGGAGACGTTTCTTCGTTGCTACTTAAGAGAATCCACCCCGAGTTAGATTCGTTGCTTGTATGTCTCTGGCTGCACCTTAGAATCTGAACAGGGCGATTCTTTCTACCAGGTGTCTAATTTCTGTAGTCTTTTTTCCATTTGGAAAGCTTTGCAAACTGTGAATAAAAAGGATTTATTTTTTTAATTTAAGGAGAAACTTTACGGGAAAAGTTAACTGTGGTTCCTAAGGGCCTAAGAATAAGAGCAGAGCCAGGCGTGGGGGCGCACGCTTGTCATCCCAGGACTTGGGAGGCTGAGACAGGAAGATAACAGGTTCAAAGCCAGCCTCAGCCACTTAACAAGGCTCGCAGCAACCTAGTGAGACCCTGTTTCCAAATAAAAAATAGAATTGGGTTGCGGGTATAACTTGGAGGTAGAATGCCTCTGGGTTCAATCCCCAAGAAAAGAGCAGAATGGGCATATATTAAAATATGGTGTCTGCTATTTGGCTTCTGTTTAATTGGGTCTGTTGATTTGGAGTTGGAAGATTCCACTGAAATCTCCATGACTGATAATAAGTTAGGACTAATGCAGAATATCCATTAAGTTTATTAGACCAAATGAGAATGTAAGTAAGTACCAAGAAAGCTCTTATTTTTATGGTTATTTTTGGTATTTAGCAGCTAAGAATTTGTCTGCATATAGGTCTTTTTTATTCATAGTCACAATTAAATTCATTATACAGTTTCTCTCACTTTTTTATTAAATACTTCCCATGAAACACTTGAGTTTTATGTTATAATTGCCCAAATAACTTGTATTTTTATGTGGAAAATTGCAAGCCTAAACTGAGTGGTTTCAAAAGCCCCAGATTTGATATAGCCAAGAACCGTATTCTTAAAATAGTAAACGTGACTAAGAGAAATTCAGGCCAGGTGTTGTGGCTCAGTCTTGTAATCCCAGTACTTGGGAGGCTGAGACAGGAGGATCGCAGGTCATAGCCAACTTCAGCAACTTAGTGTGAGACCTTTCACGACTTAGTGAGACCCAGTTTCCAAGTAAGAAATAAAACTGGGCCGAGGGTGTAGCTTAGAGGTAGAATACCTCTGGATTCAATCCCCAGCACCAAAGAGAAAAAAAAGAATTCAGCTCCATAGAGATGTTACTTTTAGCTGTCCCTCGTCTCTCAAATATCAGAGTGAAAATCAGCACGGTTATCAGTCCACCATGGAACTTTGATTGAGAGATGCAGGTTTAGAGGAGTCTGAAAATAGAGAAGTTGCCCAGCAGTTGGCGTGCTGATAATGGTGGGGGCGGGTCTGTGGCTGTGTTCTCCTTCACGGTAAAGACCCGTCACGTCTCGGTCTGCGTGCTCTAGTGCGGCGTGGCCAGTGGCTCGTCCTCTCTGTCCCTCCCCCAAATGCACAGACCCCGAGGCGCTGCCCGAGCGGCACGGCCTCCGCAGGTCACCGCCCAGGCCAGGGAGAGGTGTCCTCCTGGCTGACGCTGTTTTCTTGTGTCCAGGCTGCCCAGACGGCAGAAGACGCCATGCAAATCATGGAACGGATGACCAAAGAGAAGACCGAGACGCTGGCCTCCTTAGAAGACACCAAGCAAACAAATGCCAAACTGCAGAACGAAGTAATCAGATTTAAATGGCTTTTTGTACAAAGAACTGCTTACCGACTTCACGGAATGTTTGAGCACTAACTCAGGATTGTGTATTTTTTTTTTTTTTTTTTTTTTTTTTGGAAGTGTGGCCTCACAGAGATTTGATCCATGTTAGTAGAGGTGAATGTACGCCAGAGCCATCAGAATATTAAATAAAGTTTATTACTTCATTACTTATGTAGTAGGATCAGCCTTTAAAGATTGAGGGGAAAACCTCACCAGGCGTGGTGGCGCACGCTTGTCATCCCGGTACTTGGAAGGCTGAGACAGGAGGATCACAGGTTCCTGGCCAGCCTCAGCTACCTAGTGAGGCTCTCTGCAACTTAGTGAGCCCCTGTTTCAAAATAAAGAATAAAAAATAAGGCTGGGATGTAGCTCGGAGGTAGAATGCCCCTGGGTTCAATCCCTAGTATTGCAAAACAAACAAAAAACCCTTACTAGCATGGTTTTCAAGATAATTTCCTTAGCTGGGCATGGTGACTCACTGCCTATAATCTCAGTACTTCAGAGGCTGAGATGAAAGGATCACAGGTTTGAGCCCAGCCTTAACAACTTAAGATAGGTTCAATTAAAAAATCTATATATCTTAAAATTAAAATTATCTTAAATTTAAAAAATATCTTAAAATTTAAAATCTTAAAAAAAAAATATATACACACACACACACACATACACACACACACACACACACACACACACACACACACATGGCTAGGGGTGTAGCTTGGAGGTAGAATGCCCCTGGGTTCAATCTGCAGTACCTACCAAAAAAAAAAAAAAGTGCCAGGCTCAGTAGCACATGCCTAGTACAATCCCAGGACTTGGGAGGCTGAGACAGGAAGATTGCAGGTTTGAGGCCATTGCATGGTAATTTAGTGAGACCCTGTTTGGAAATTAAAAATGAGATCAGGCCAAGGATGTAGCTCAGAGGTAGAGTGCCCCTGGGGTCCATTCCCAGTACCAAAGAAAGGACGACTTTTTAGCGGTAGCACTGGAGAGGAGGTGTTGGTGGCTCGTTTTTATGTCCCTTACCTTGTTACACAGTTTTATTTTCCTCAACTCTCTCCCAAGCTGGAGCCAGTAAATTCTATTACGCAGCCCTGAGCTTAACGTAGCCTCCCCCCCTCTCCCCCCCAATTCGGCACTGATTCCCTTTCGTGTCGTTTTGAATTAGTCACTTCTGGAACTGGGACAAATTTGTAGAATCTAATTATTTTGATTTTTATCCACAAGTAACATTTCTCCTTCTTGAACCCTTCTTTGATTCCCCCTACACCCACCATCCCGGCTCATACCAACTCTGTCTTTGCTTGGAAAGCTGTTACTTAAATCCCTCACAGCCTGGTCCACTGAAATGGGTGTGTGAAGTTCCATACAACTTCAGAACTTTTTTTTTTTTTTTTTTTTTTTGCAGTACTGGGGATGAACCCAGGGGCATTCTACCTCTGAGCTCCACCCCCAGTCCTATTTTTTATTCTTTATATTGAAACAGAGTCTCACTAAGTTGCCAAGGGCTTCACTAAGTAGCTGAGACTAGCCACAAACTTGCAATCCTCCTGTCTCAGCCTCTCAAGTACTGAGATTACAAGCATGTGCCATCACACCCAGCTTCAGAAACTTTTTTTGGGGTACTGGGGATTGAACCCAGGGACATTTCTATCTCTGAGTTATTCCCCCAACCCTATTTTATTTTTATTTTGAAACAAGATCTTGCTAGGTTGCTAAGAGTCTTACTACCTTGGTGGGGTTGTCCTCAAATCTGTGATCCTCCTGTCTCAGCCTCTCAAGTACTGGAATTACAAGCATGTGACACCACGCCCAGCTCAGATACTTTTTAAAGTCACTGGCAGGTAAGATACTAAGGAGGTAAATCCAACAAGGGATGGCCAAGAGGGATAGCCACCATAGTCAGCCTCCTCATTATACAAGGTTAAAGACTGGGATCTACAAAGACATGAATATATTGTGGTAATTAAAAGGTAAATAAAACTACATAGAGGAGTATATACTCATAGGATTGACAATCATAGCAGAAGACAACTTAAGCTAAAAATGTAAAACCACTGAAAAATAACAGACAATCCAGGTGTGGTGGTATACACCTGCAATCCCAGCTACTGGGGAGGCTGAAGCAGGAGGGTCACAAGTTTGAGGCTAGCCCAGCCTCCGATTCAAAACAAAATTTTTAAAGGGCTAGGAATGTAGCCGGGTATGGTGATACATACCTGTAACCCCAGTACTTGGGAAGCTGAGATAGGAGGATCGCAGGTTTGAGGCCAGCCTCAGCAACTTAGACCCTATTTCAAAATAAAAAATAATAAGGACTGGGAGAGTTGGATGTGGTGGCGCATGCTTGTAATCCCAATACTTGGGAGGCTGAGACAGGAAGATCACGGGTTCAAAGCCAGCCTCAGCAACTTAGTGAGGCCTTCTGCAACTTAGACTTTGTTTCAAAATAAAAAAGTAAAGTAGGGCTGAGGATGTAGCTCAGAGATAAAACACCCCTGGATTCAATCCCTAGTATCACAAAAAAGGGAAGGTTATATAGCTCAGAGTTAGTAGCAAAAAAAAAGGTGCTAGAGAAAGACAATTTAAAAAATCACAGATGAAGATCAAAATTAGAAGCCAGAGTAAGTAGCTTTTAGGGAATGTTTTTAGCCTTTGAGGACGGAGTCAAGGAAAATTGTGTTCTATAACATCTCTCTTGCTATGTCTGTTGTATCCAGAACACAAGTGGACAGACACTCCTTGCGCCCATTGTGACGTTCTTCTTGATCTGTAAATCTGGACTGTTAGAAGGCATTAATGACAGGGAAGATGCGGATACTGAAACTAGCAAGGCACAGGCCTGGGAGTCCCCTCAGTGGTTAGAATGCTTGCCCACACAAGTAAGACCCTGGGTTTGGTCCCAGCACACCGCAGAGGAAAAAGGAACAAAAAACAAACCAGAGAGCCAGGCATGGTGGCGCACGCCTGTAATCCCTGTACTTGGGAGGCTGAGATAGGAGGATCCCAGGTTCAAGAACAGCCTCAGCAAACAGATTCTCTTCAACCTAGCGAGACCCTGTTTCCAAATAAGAAATAAAACCAGGCTTGGGGCGTAGCTCAAAGCTAGAATGCCGCTGGGTCCCATTCCCTAGTGCCACCAAAAAAAAAAAACCAAAAAACAAAACCAACCCAGAACTAGCAAGACACTTTCTGGGATTCTTGGCTGGTGCCCTATGACCTGACAAAAAGAGAGAACTCCCTTTTTCTGCCGGGCAAGAGGAGGACACCGGGGCTCGAGGGCCAGCGTGGCCCCAGGAGCGCAGTGTTCCGGGGGACAGCTCTCTGAGCTCCCGTCCTTGCTGGGGCTCCACACTCAAATCCAGTTGCCCCCCCCCCGTCCCATCCCAGTAGCACACCTGGCTTTTCCCCCCAATCTATTAAGTATTTTGGTTCAAACATTATGCTTTTTGTAATGAGGACTATGTAAATTTGGTACTCATGTTGGGAAATATCATATCCTATGTTTCTAATCTATGGTAAAGAAAGGGGTTTCATATACTACAAAGAATAGTTGTTACCAATGTCACTGCTTTGCAAATTGTTTCTTGGCCTTTTTTTCAAATGTATTTTTGTGGTCCTGGGCATTCTACCTCCAAACTATGCCTCCAGCCCTTTTTGGTATTTTTGTTTGGAAACAAGGTCTTGCTAAGTTGCTGAGAGTCTTGTTTAGTTGCTGAGGCTGGCCTTGAACCTGCAATCCTCATGTCTTAGCCTCTCAAATACTGGGATTGCAGGTGTGTGTCAACCATGCTGGGCTTATTTTTTTTAACTTTGAAACAGGGTCTTGTTAAATTGCTGAGGCTGGCCTTGAACTGGTGATCCTCCTGTTTCAGCCTCCCAAGTACTGAGACTACAGGCATGCATCACTACACTTGGTTATTTTAAGATGGATCACCACTGGGCATGGTGGCGCATGCTTGTAATCCCAGTACTTGGGAGGCTGAGACAGCAGGATCCAGGTTGGCAGCCAGCCTCAGCTACTTAGTGAGGCCCTCTGCAACTTAGTGAGACACTGTTTCAAAATAAATAATAAAAAATAGGGCTGGAGGTGTAGCTTAGAGGTAGAATGCCCCTGAGTTCAATCCCCAGTACCAAAAAAAAAAAAAAAAGATGGATCATACTGAGCTGGGCATGGTGGCCCATGCTTGTAATTCCAGAACATGGAAGGCTGAGACAGGAGGTTTGCAGGTTCGAGGCCAGCACGGTATAACTTAGGAAGATCTTGTTAAAAAAAGAAATAAGCAGGGCATGGTGGTGCACACTTGTTATCTCAGTACTTGGGAGGCTGAGACAGGAGAATCGAGAATCACAGGTTCACGGCCAGCCTCAGCTCCTTAGTGAGGCCCTCCGCAACTTAGTGAGACCCTGTTTCAAAATAAAGAATAAAACATAGGACTGGGGGTGTAGCTCGGAGGTAGAACACCCCTGGGTTCAATCCCCAGTACCACAAAAATTTTAAAAAAGATATATATATTTTTTTTACGTGTGTGTGTGTGTGTGTGTATGTGTGTGTGTGTGTGTACCGTCTGTCAAGCCATGAAAATGAAATTACTTCATCAAGTTTTTTTCTTTTGGTCTTTTAGTTGGACACACTTAAAGAAAACAACTTGAAGAATGTGGAAGAGCTGAACAAGTCAAAAGAACTTCTGACTGTAGAGAACCAGAAAATGGAGGAATTCAGGAAAGAAATGTAAGTGTGTCTCCTTCGGGAGAAATTACAGAACTTATTTTCAATCGCAAAAGTGAAATCAGTTACTGAAAAAAATATTTGAAAAGTACATAAAGCAAGAAAAAAAAAAAGTCACCCTTCTTTGCCCAAACAATGTTGGATCCTCCAGAATCAAGCCCAGTGACTACCATTAAGTGAGACCCGAAGCCTAGTCAGAGGAGCCGAGGGACTGCTGCCGGCTGATCTGCCACACTGTTTGGGACTCAAGTGTGACTTTGTAAAAACTACAAAAACATAGAGTCAGAGGTTTAAGATAGTTTACATGATAGCCAGTTGGAACCACCAGCCCCATCATTAATAAGTCCCTTAAACTGGGCGTGGTGACACACCCTTGTAGTCCCAGCATTAGGAGGCTAAGACAATTTATCACTATACAACTTAGTGAGACTCTCGCTTTCAAAATTAAAAGATAAAATAATGTTGCCGGGCGTGGTGGTCAATCCCAGCATCTGGGAGGCTGAGACTGGAGGATCCAGGTTCTCGGCCAGCCTCAGCTACCTAGGGAGGCCCTCTGCAACTTCGTGAGACCCAGTTTCAAAATAAAGAATAAAAAATAGGGCCGGGCGTGGTGGCGCACGCTTGTAATCCCAGCATTCGGGAGGATGAGACCGGAGGATCTGGGTTCGCGGCCAGCCTCAGTTACCTAGTGAGGCACTCCACAACTTAGTGAGACTCGGTTTCAAAATAAAGAATAGAAAAACTAGGGCTGGGGGTGTAGCTCGGAGGTAGAACGCCCCTGAGTTCAATCCCCAGTACCGCAAAAAAATAAAATAAAATAGGGCTAGGGGTATAGCTTGGAGGTAGAATGCCCCTGAGTTCAATCCCTGGTACCGCAAAAAAAAAAAAAAAAAAAATTAAAAGATAAAGTAATGTGGATGTGGTGGTACATGCTTGTAATCCCAGTACTCAGGAGGCTGAGACAAGGGGATCGAAGGTTCAAAGCCAGCCTCAGCTACTTAGTGAGGCTCTTTGCACCTTAGTGAGACCCTGTTTCCAAAAAAAATATATATATATATATATATATACATATATATATATGTGTGTGTGTGTGTGTGTAAGAGCCGGGTGTGGTGGCGCACGCTTGTAATCCCAGCATTCGGGAGGCTGAGACTGGAGGATCCTGGTTGGAGGCCAGCCTCAGCTACCTAGTGAGGCACTCCGCAACTTAGTGAGACTCGGTTTCAAAATAAAGAATAAAAAATAGGGCTGGGGGTATAGCTCGAAGGTAGAATGCCCCTGAGTTCAACCCCCAGTACCGCAAAAAATAAAAATAAAAATAAAATATAAGCGTAGGGTATGGCCCAAAGATAGAAGGCCCCTGGGTTCCATCCCTAGTACACTAGTACAACCACACAACAAGCCAAACAGAAAATAAGTAAAAATTTTTAAAAATAGGGCTGGGGGTGTACTCGGATTGAATGCCCCTGGGTCCAGTCCTGAGTACCACAAGAAAGTAAATAAACAAAGTTGGGCTGCCCCCGTCAGCCCGCTGCCCCACTCGGGCCGCCCACCTGCTGGTGCCTCCGGGGCCAGCGGCAGGCTCGAGTTTGCCTTTCACGTGTGGCCTTTGCACTTAGCAGAGACGGAGAGACTGGGATTTAGCTGGCTTTGTAAGCAATGGCTACAGAGTAGATTTAATTTTAATTTGATCTTTTAAAAATTTTTTCTTTCTTTCATTCGTGTGTGTGTGTGGGGGGAGGGTACTGGGGATTTGAACCTAGGGGCATTCTACCTCCAAGCTACACCCTCAGTCCTATTTTATCCTTTATTTTGAAACAGGGTCTCACTAAGTTGTGCAGGGTCTCACTAAGTAGCTGAGGCTGGCCGCGAACCCAGATCCTCCTGTCTCAAACTCACAAGTACTAGGATTACAAATGTGGGCCACCATGCCCAGCTCTACACAGACTTATTTATAATTGTGATTGTAAACCAGGCATGGTGGTATATGCCTGTAATCCCGATATTTAGGGGGCTGAGACAGGAAGATCGCAGGTTCAAGGACAGCCTCAGCAAGTAGTGAAACTCTCATCCACCTAGCAAGATCTTGTTTCCAAATTAAAAAAAAATAAAACAGGGCTGGGTTGTAGCTCAGAGGCAGAATGCCCCTGAGTTCCATCCCCAGTACCGCACACACACAAATAATAACTGTGATCCTAAAAGTAGAAGCCAGAGTGTTCATTGGTGTCAAATGACGCCAATGGATAATTGGTCGCGATGACTCTTAGGATATGACACTTTGGGTTCCCGGAGGGTGGGCTCAGTTACAGCGGAGGATTGCGTTACCCCGTGACACAGGTAGCTAAGCTAGCCCGGCGCGTCGTGGAACCCTGAGTTGACTGTAGTTCATTTGTGTCACGCAGGCAGCTGGTGAGGGAGGACGTGAGCGGCCGAAGATTCCCTGCCCATCCTCCCGCTGCCCCAGCCCTGCCCCTCGGCT
The DNA here is from genome assembly GCA_004027655.1 of Graphiurus murinus. Lineage (NCBI taxonomy): Eukaryota > Metazoa > Chordata > Mammalia > Rodentia > Gliridae > Graphiurus > Graphiurus murinus. The sequence continues at coordinate 17,722 of PVLC010013015.1, read as the reverse complement.
CTCTGGGCCGCGCTAGGTAACGAGGGGCGGGGCGAGCGAGCCAGCCCAGCGCTGGGCAGTGCTCCCTGGGCTCTGCCATGGCCGGCACGGGGCCTAGTCTTCCGGTGCGATCAGAGGCCCTTCAGAGGCCAGAGTCCTCGCCGAGACCTGTCGTGTCCTGTCCCCTTCCCGATGACTGTGGGCTCCTCGTTTCACTCACTCTCGTTAAGAGATACATTTTGAGCAGGGCGCGGTGGCGCACGCTTGTCATCCCAGTACTTACTTGGGAGGCTGAGACAGGAGGATCTGGGTTTGCAGCCAGCCTCAGCTACCTAGTGAGGCACTCTGCAACTTAGTGAGACCCTGTTTCAAAAATAAAGAATAAAAACTAAGGCTGGGATGTAGCTTGGAGGTAGAATGACCCTGGGTTCAATCCCCAGTACTGAAAAAAAAAACAAAAAAAGAGAGACAGATACATATTGGACTGGGTTGTGGCTCAGTGGTAGAGCACTTGCCTAGCATGCAAAAGGCCTTGGGTTGATCCCTAGCACCCTGGAAAGAGGGAGACAGACAGACAGACAGAGGCAGAGGCAGAGAGGAAGAAAGGGAGATTATTTTTGTGTCCCCTTTTCATTATTTCATTGACTAATTTTTTCTAATTTATTTATTTGGTACTGGGGGTTGAACCCAGGGACATTCTACCTCTGAACTACAGCCTGAGCCCTATTTTATTTTTATCTTGGAGCAAGGTCTTAGTTGATGAGTCTCACTACTTGCTGAGGTTGTCCTTGAACCTGCGATCCTCCTGTCTCTGCCTTCAATGTGCTGGGATCACAGGCGTGCACCACCATGCCCAGCTATTCCACTGACCAATAAACCTTGCTTTGAGCCCGGTGTGGTGGCGCACGCTTGTAATCCCAGTATTTGGGAGGCCAAGACTGGAGGATCAGGGTTTGCGGCCAGCCTACTTAGTGAGGCACTCTGCAACTTAGTGAGACCCTGTTTCAAAATAATAAAGAATACAAAATAGGGCTGGGGATATAGCTAGCTCGGAGGTAGAATGCCCCTGAGTTCAATCACCAGTACCGCAAAAAAAAAAAAAAAAAAAAAAAAAAACCTTCGTAGCTTTGGAAGCCAAGGGTTGAGAGTGGACTTTGTCTCCAGTTGCTGTCACAGTAACGGTGACCTTCCTCCCTGGTGCAGTCCTTGGGGATGTAGTCCGGGCGAGGAGGAAGCAGGGCCCGGTGCAGACCAACCCCCGGGTGCCATGGATTCTCTACATCACGGGGGAACCCACCTTCCCGCATGAGCATGTGCTGCAAGATGGATTGCAGCTGTGCAGAGGCAGCTGGGGGCGGGGTGCGGAGGGCTCAGCAGCCTGCCCTGTCACTTGCTGTCCCTCCCTAGACCAGCTGATGTCAGAGGACAGAGTCAGGGGGACAGTGCTCTCAAGGCAGTGCGGTCATTTGTGTTCTTAGTCCTGCGAGACAATGAGCAGCTTCCTGTTTTCCTGCCTTTTTTTTTTTTTTTTTAAAATGGTACTGGGGAGCCGGGCGTGGTGGCGCACGCTTGTAATCCCAGCATTTGGGAGGCTGAGACAGGAGGATCCGGGTTCGAGGTCAGCCTCAGCTACCTAGTGAGGCACTCCACAACTTAGTGAGACTCGGTTTCAAAATAAAGAATAAAAAATAGGGCTGGGGGTATAGCTCGGAGGTAGAATGCCCCTGAGTTCAATCCCCAGTACCGCAAAAAAAAATAATAAATAAATAAATAAAATAAATAAAAAAATAAATGGTACTGGGAATCCTCTAGCCCTATTTTATTTTTTACTTTGAAACAGGATCTCACTAAGTTGAGGAAGGGCTCGTCAAGTTGTTGAGGTTGGCCTCAAAACTTCGAGCCTCCTCTCTCAGCCTCCCAAGTACTGGGATTACAAGTGTGTGCCACCACACCCAGCGTAATTGTTATCTTTATTTGCCTGGTTTAGTAATCTAGATTATATTAAGCATGACAATAGATTTATTGATGAATTCTTGAGAAAAATGTTTGCAAGTCGATGGTAACATTTATTTTGTTCTCAGTTTTTTTTTGTTTTTTGTTTTTTTTTTGCAGTACTGGGGATTGAACTCAGGAGCATTCTATCACCGAGCTCCACCCCCAGCCCTGTTTTATTTTTATTTTGAAACAGGGTCTTGCTAGGTTTATGAGAGTCTCACCACTTGCTGAGTCTGTCCTCGAACTTGCAGATCCTTCTGTCTCAGCCTCTCAAGTACTGGGATTACAAGCGTGTCAAGCCCAGCTTTTTTTTTTTTTGAAACAGGGTCTCACCGGGTGTGGTGGCGCACGCTTGTAATCCAGCATTTGGGAGGCTGAGACCGGAGGATCCGGGTTCGAGGCCAGCCTCAGCTACCTAGTGAGGCACTCCGCAACTTAGTGAGACCCTGTTTCAAAATAAAGAATAAAAAATAGGGCTGGGGGTATAGAAACAGGGTCTCACTAGGTTGATGAGAGTTTCACTACTTACTAAGGTTGTCCTCGGACCTGCGATCCTCCTGTCCCAGACTCCCAAGTATTGGGATTATAGGTGTGCGCCAACATACCCGGCTGTCTCTCAGTTTTAAAACTACAGAATCTTTTTTGTTTTAAGACATCTTATTCCCTTGGGCATGGTGGCGCACACTTGTAATCCCAGTACTTGGGAGGCTAAGACAGGAGGATTGTAGGTTCAAAGCCAGCGTTGGCAATTTAGCAAGGCTCTCAGCAACCCAGCGAGACCCTGTTTCCAAATAAGAAATAAAGTCGAGCTAGGGGTGTAGCTTGGAGGTAAAATGATTCTAGGTTAAATCTCCAGTACCAAAAAAAAAAAGATATCTTGTCTTATAGAAAGAAATGTAGCTTTTTAAAAACTTGTTAGAAATGACCCAGCATAGCATGTGTCTATAATCTCAATACTTAGGATGCTGAGACAGGAGGATCCAGGTTCGAGGCCAGCCTCAGCTACTTACTGAGGCCCTCTGTAACTTAATGGGACCCTGTTTCAAAATAAAGAATAAAAAATAGGGCCAGTGGTGTAGTTCGGAGGTAGAATGCCCCTGGCTTCAATCCCTAGTACTGAAAAAAAAAAAAAAATATATATATATATATATATATATAGGCCTGGGGGTGTAGAATGCCCCTGGGTTCAATTCCTCAGTTCTGCAAAACAAATAAAAATAAAATAGGGGTGGTGTGTAACTCAGAGATAGAACTCCCATGTGTTCAATCTCCAATACCCCCCCCCAAGAAAAGAAAGAAATGTTTTTGTATTTGTAGGTGTTACGCCTGAGTATCTCCAGAATTGGGGACAAGGGAATCCCTTTCCTCCGTGAAACACATGTCCCCACAACCCCCCCGAGACAAGCAGGTGTCCTGTATTTGAATCACGGCCGAAGGCCACCTGCCACTTTTAATTCTAGTTATTTTGATTCAACTACTTACTTTACTGACTTTGTGACTTGGGGCAAATCTTACTTTTCCAAGCTTCAATTTTTTCATCTTAAGATATAAAAACCAGGCGTAGTGGCACAGGCTTGTAATCCCAGCACTTCGGAGGCTGAAATGGGAGGATCGCAGGTTCAAAGACAGCCTCAGCAAGTAGTGAGACTCTCATCAACCTAGTGAGACTCTTCCAAAATAAACCGGGTGTGGTGGTGTACACCTAAAATCCCAGTACTTGGGAGGCTGAGACAGGAAGATGGCAGGTTCATGGCCAGCCTCGGCAACTTAATAATGCCCTCAGCAACTTAGTGAGACCCTGTTTCAAAATAAAAATAAAATAGGGCTGGGGGTGTAGAGCAGAGGTAGAATGCCCCTGGGTTCCATCCCCAGTACCACAAAAAAACAAAACAAAACAAAAAAACACAAGAGAATTGAAGATGTCAAGCATTGCCACCGATTAGACAATTGAAGTTAAAAATAGCTGTGTTCATACATCAGCAGATGGATTCCTGCCCAATGACTGGATTCAGAATTCAGCCATCTATGACAGCCTGCTGAGTGGGGTTTAACCAACACAGACTTACTTAAAATTCACAATTGCATTGCAACCTTCTATGGCATAAATCTGAAACCCGGGATCAAGTAAAATATTTTGAATATCCATGTGTAAAGGATGATAACATAGAATGCATATTTGGAGTTAATTCTAATAATGAGAAGATGTTTAATAAATATTTTTTTATGTATGTATGTATGTATGTATTTACTTTTTTTGTCCTGGGGATTAAACCCAGAGGCATTATACCTCCAAGCTACCCCCGCCCCAAACCCAATATTATCTTTTTTGGAAACAGGGTCTCACTAGGTTGCTGAGAGCCTCGATAAGTTGCCAAGGCTGGCTTCGAACCTGTGATCCTCCTTGTCTCAGCTTCCCAAGTACTGGGATTACAAGCGAGCACCACCATGCCCAGCTTAATAAATATTTTTACTGGTTCCTATTTTATTTTTATTTTTTGAGGTACTGGGGATTGAACCCAGGGGCATCCTCCAAGCTATACCCCAGCCCTATTTTTTATTCTTAATTTGAAACAGGGTCTCACTAAGTTGTGGAGGGCCTCACTAAGTAGCTGAGGCTGGCCACGAACCTGGATCCTCCGGTCTCAGCCTCTCCAGTACTGGGATTATAAGTGCACCACCACGCCCAGCTACTGATTTTATATGTGCACGTTCATGATACAGGTTAGCAGGCTGTATTATATTTTTATTTGCTGCTTTTAATGATAAGTTAGCATTGTGGAAAGACTACCAGTGAAATAAAACACCTCTCATATAATTAGGAAACTCTTTCCCTTGGGCATTTCATCTATTAGGTGTACTAATAAACTAAAATTACATTCAGATCTACTGGATTCTGACAGATGTCGGTAAACGCTAGATGTTTGTGTCTGCCAGAGAGAAACAGATTATATAGATCTGTGCAGCTAGAAAACAGAACCTCGCCGCAAATCGAATCACTTCATCAACAGTGGGTTTTAGTGTAATTATCTACCGGAACTATTCCTAAAGACACGAGGGCTATACTGACCATCTTGTTCCTCCTTTATTTTATAGCAAAATGCCTTTTGTATGGAGTGTGAGTGTTAAGTGGGGGGAGAAGGGGGTTTACAGTGTTGATTCGGTTTTTAGAAACGTGATAATTGTGGGCAGCGGACCTCCCTTCCGAGTTAAAGCCGTGCGGCCCCTCCCGAGTGGATGCCCGGCTCGGGTTATTATAGAGCCGCCGGAGCACGTGACCCAGATCTATTTTCCTCGGTGCTGTGAAGCTGGTTGTCTCCCACAGTTTCCTTGCCTGTCTTGTTTCTATGGTAACCCCGCACTCACTGTCCTTGCAGAGAAACCCTAAAGCAGGCGGCAGCTCAGAAGTCCCAGCAGCTCTCAGCCTTGCAAGAAGAGAACGTCAAACTTGCCGAGGAGCTGGGGCGAAGCCGGGACGAAGTCACAAGTCATCGGAAGGTCAGTGGGCTGCGGCGGGGCCGCTGGGACTGCTCAGCGCGGTCAGGTCGTTCCAGATGGGATTTCAAGTTACCTGTGTTAGGTAGCTCCTGGTTTTCAAGTGTGCTGTTGTAGAATTTAGGGCAGATGTGAATTGACAGTTTTACTTTAAAAACAAAACAAAATTATGAATAACGTAAAACACTGGCTCTTGCAAGCAAGTAGGAAGAAAGGTCCTTACTAGGTGATTTGAGAGCAATGCATTTAAATGGAAAGGGACAGCCTGGCATGGTGGCACATGCTTATAATCCCAGGGTTTGGGAGGCTGAGACAGGAGGATCGCAGGTTCAAAGCCGGCCTCAGCAACTTAGCGAGGCCCGCCGCAACTTAGTGAGACCCTGTTTCCAAATGAGAAATACAATTGGGCTGGGGGTGTAGCTCAGAGGTAGAATGTCCCTGGGTTCAATCCCCAATACCTCAAAAAAAAAAAAAAAAAGGAAAGCGACAGTATCTTCTCTTCTTACAACTATGTGGATTTCAAAATGATTTTTCTTAAGTTTTTTGTTTTCTTTTGCATTTCATCGAAATTAGTTTAAGGAAATAGATTCTAAGAATATGGATTTGGTGTTGATTTTAAATCGGACCCTGCTTTTCTCTCAATGTGAAACCTGCTTAAGGATTTCCTAGGGAATGGTGAGTCTGCGTGCATTGACGTGTAGGGAAGGTGGGTCATGACTGGGCTGAGCCTCGACACGATGGCTCTACATTTGAATGGCAGAGGTTTCTGACAGAAGTTGACTAAACATGGAACAAAATCAGTTGTAAAGGATGTCGTGTTCTTCTTCGTATTCCTCTCTAAAAGTTGAATCAAATGCTGATTAGTCACCTCTGACGCCAGTGTAACAGCTCGACGTGACGTTTTTAAGAGACTTTTGCTGTGCAGCCATTCATTCTTGCTTTGCACTGTAAAGGGAATAATATTTCCCCTCCATTATACTTTACAAACGTTTAACTCCCCCGTGGGATGGAGGAGCTTGGGTCACTGTACTGAAGACTCACTGGCCTGGTGCAGTTTATGACGTTAGTGCTTTTTGGAGAATTGATTTGAGACTTCAAGATCTGGATTATAGCTTTCCACAGTTTTCTCATCTTTCTCTCAACTCCAAGTGGTGAGGATGCTCTTGGCTAGCCGGTGGCTAGTTTATCGGCTCGTACTATGTGCCAGGCACCTGTAGACAACAGCTGGCATCTCGCTTCATCCTGGTGGCATTCCGGTGCCAATTCTGAGTGACGGCCCTGTTGTTATCCTGGTTTGTAAAAGAGAAAACGGAAGCGCAAAGGAGATAGTAACTTGCTCAGCGCCATTCGGCGAGTAGCGTCCGGAGATGCTTGTCATTGCCTGACTTGGGTCTGGAAAAGAGTCAACATGTGTTGGCTGATGTGGGGTCCTTGCCCTCTCCTTTGGAGCTGAGGAAAAACAGAAGCCCTCTGACCAGTGAGGTTCTCTCTTTTTCCTGGCATGAGCTAGAGCTTGTAAGACATCTCTGACTTCCGTGCATTTGTGAGGACTCCGGAGAGAAGGATCCTAGCCAAGTTCTGAGTCTCTCTTCCCATCTCCGTTTTTCTCATTTCATGGAACATCTCTCTAGAGAGCAGAGATTCCACACAGGGAGGAACAGAGGTCATCTTTTCTTCTGTTGAGACCTTGACTGGCATTTACATTTCTTTTTCTTGTTTTTGTGGTACTGGGGATGGCACCCCAGGGGCATTCTACCTCAGAGCTACACCCCCAGTCCTATTTTTTATTCTTATTTTGAAACAGGGTCGCACTAAGTTGTGGAGTGCCTCACTGAGTAGCTGAGGCTGGCTGCAAACCTGGATCCTCCTGTCTCAGCCTCCCAAGTACTGGGATTACAAGCGTGCGCCACCAGGCCTGGCGTGGCAATTACCTTTCTTGTCTCTGTGGCCCAGAACTGGGACGAGCTCAGGAGAAGTCCTGAGTCCCTGGGCAGAGCTCTCCCGGGCTTCTCTGCATCCCGGCAGCTCTGCTCTCTGCCTGGGAGGAATGTCAGTTAAAAAGGGATTGTGATCATCTTAAAAAGGTTGTGATGAACAACTTGGAAATCAGTCATTTCGCAGGGTGTTGGAAATAGCACCCCAGAAGGAACAGCCTAGAAAGCGACTTCCTTTTAAAGAATGGGACGGTTGCTCTGCCATTTGTAGTATCTAACTCAGCAGAGACGAGGGGGTGTGAGATAACACATGATGGCTTCAGTGATGGAGAGTGGCAGGGGGGTTATTGTTAGTTGGGCATGATGGTGCACTCCTGAAATCCCAGTCCTTGGGAGGCTGAGATAGGAGGATCACAGGTTCAAGGACAGCCTTAGCAAGTAGTAGTGAGACTCTCATCAACCTAGTGAGATTCTGTTTCCAAGTAAGAAATAAAATCGGGCTGGGGGTGTAGCTCAAAGGTAGAATGCCTCTGGGTTCAATCCTCAGTACCAAAAAAAAAAAAAAAAAAAAATTGATACTGAATACCAAGGAAGCAAGGAAGGCTGCAGGTACAGGTCATTCTTCCCTTGATAAACACATTTCAAAAGAGCAGAGAATTGTCCATTTCTTTGTGTATGTGTGTGGGTGGGGGGAGGGGTTACTGGGAATTGATCCCAGGAGAATTCTACCTCTGAGCTATACCCCCAGCCTATTTTTTTTTTTTTTTCAGTATTGGGGATTGAACTCAGGGGCATTCTACCTTCGAGCTACATCCCCAGTCCTATTTTTTATTTTTTATTTTGAAACAGGTTCTCACTAAGTTGTGGAGGGCCTCACTAAATAGCTGAGGTTGTCCTCAAACTCAGATCCTCTAGTCTCAGCCTCCCAGATACTGGGATTACAAGCATGCACCATCACATCCAACTAGAATCACCCATTTCTTTTTTTTTTTTTTAAATTGGTGCATTGTAAAGAATCGCCCATTTCAAATAACTGAGAAGCAACCTCAGTTTAGACAAGATGGATAAATCCATCAAGCTCTATTATTCTGTGTGTGTGTGTGTGTGTGTGTGTGTGTGTGTGTGTGTGTGTGTGTTACTTACTGGGTATGGAATCCAGGACTTCATTCATGCTAGACAAACACTCTACCACTGAGTAGCATCCCCAGCCTTTTTTATTTTATTTTAAGACAGTTGCCCAGGCTGGCCTCAAACTTGGATCCTCCTGCCTCAGCCTCCCAAGTATCTGGGATTATAGGCATGAAACACTGTGCCCTGCTTCTGTTACTCTTTTCGTATAATCTCCACGAATCTAAACTACTGTTTACACCTATAAAATCAGGACTTTTCACTTAGTTACTTTCTGTAGTTAAGTAAAACTCTTGGTCAGATGTTAGAAATAGATTACAGTGGCTTATGCCTATAATCTCAGGTACTTGGGAGGCTGAGGCTGGGGGATTGCAAATTCAAGACCAGCGTGGGCAACTTAGCAAGACCCTGTCTCAAAATAAAATAAAAAGAGCTGGTGGTGTAGCTCAGTGGTAGAGCGCTTGACTAGCATGAGTGAGGTCCTGGGTTCAGTTTCAAGGAAGGAACGATGGGAAGGAGGAAGGAAGGAAGGGGAGAAGGAAGAGGAAAAGAGCTGGAGGGGGGAGAGAGGACAGGAGGGAAGAGAAGCGGGAGGAGGGGGAAGAGAACAGGCTGCAGAGCTCCAATGTTTGACTGAAACACTGTATTTTTATGATATGTTTGTTTTTGTTTTTGTTTTGCAGTAATAGGGATTGAATTCAGGGGCATTGTACCTCTGGGCTATGCCCCCAGTCCTATTTTTTATTCTTTATTTTGAAACAAGGTCTCACTAAGTTGCAGAGGACCTCACTAAGTAGCTGAGGCTGGCCCCGAACCCAGATCCTCCGGTCTCAGCCTCCCAAGTACTGGGATTACAAATGTGCGCCACCAAGCCCCGCTTTATGCTATGTTTTTTTTTTTTTTTTTTTTGCGGTACTGGGGATTGAACTCAGGGGCATTCTACCTCCGAGCTACACCCCCAGTCCTATTTTTTATTCTTTATTTTGAAACCGAGTCTCACTAAGTTGCGGAGTGCCTCACTAGGTAGCTGAGGCTGGCCGCGAACCCGGATCCTCCGGTCTCAGCCTCCCGAATGCTGGGATTACAAG
>PVLC010013014.1:0-42898 GCA_004027655.1 Graphiurus murinus | reverse complement strand
CAAGGTTGGAACATTCTCTCTGAGTTCTGGGACCTGTGCCCATGCTGATGTGTTTGGGCCACCATTTGTGGCCAGGGCAGGTATAGGAGATGAGGTTTGGGAGGCAGTACACAGCCCTGTAGAACTTGGTAAGTGGTATAGGTTTTAAGTGCAATATGCAGTCAACACTTAGGAAATTTTAGCAAAAAACAGAAAATTACATTATGATTGTGCTAGGCAAATAAGATAGTAGCCTGTTGTGGGACTCAATGGGATAAAATTAGGAAGATTCATTGTGGAAATTTCAACAAAAGTGAGATTTTTAAGGAATTTCAAAGAAGGAGGGTTAAAGGGGGCAGACAAGTTTTAGGCTAATAGGAAAGGAGAAAACTTTCTAGAAGAGGTGGTAGAGGTAACTTGCATACTTCTGGGAAAGCTACAAATAAGGAGAAAGGAAAGGCTGGTTAAGGATTCTGACACTGGTGCTAGATGTTGAATTCAGTGTATCTAAGATTCCTTATAAATGACATACATTTTATGAACACACATAATTTCTAGATTATTCTTTTCCATGGGCTCTATGTGGTAGAACACTTTCATTTTTTCATTTTCTCAAAATGAAATTCTAACATCTGTTTTAGGATGAAGGATATATATTTCACTCTTTGGATTATTTTTTATTTAAAACTTTCTGCAAGATTGATGCTTGTGGGTTCACATGCCACCATAAATGATTATATAATTACTTTATTTCTCTCTCTCTGGTTAGCAAGTTCCAAAGCTTCACACCAGTTATCATTTCTGGGAGATGGTTAATCAGACAATGACATTTGGCTCTTGATTTGAGCAGGCCTAAAAATCTATTTCACGAGGGTAATTTTAAATAATTTGGTTTAATTAAAATTGTAAATGATGTTATTTTATAATAATGATATCATTCCTGAGGCACATTTTTCTTGGACAGCTGTACTGTGCTATTATGCAAATCAGTATTTTTGACAGGACAAGAACTACTCCTTTATTCTCCATTACTCAGAACTTCACTATCATATTCTTTTCTGATCCTTGGAGAGCTGATATATGTATTGTTTGCCTGTGCGTGTGTATGTTTTATTCACTGTAATTCTGATCTGGTGCAGAATTGAATTGCTTCAGATAAGCTTTTTTGATAGGGACCTAATGAGATTTTTCTTCATGAAGAGGAAAAAATAAGTTAATCTTATATATATAGCAAATGAATATGTGTGCTATTGAATTTAAAAGAAAATGTAAATAAATAAATAATAGCAACTATATCTGAAAGGCAGAGAATTGTAAGAAGGGGGTAGTAAATTTTCATCATGCAATACTTTGAATTAATTGTATACAACTTTCTAAGGAATAAATTTGGAACTTGGGACCCACCATAGATATTGCTTGGTGAAACCCCATCATTTTAGAACTAAGAAAATAAATAGTTGGATCATTTTCTTCAGAGCATTCTATTCATTAGTGACAGAATAATTTCTAGGTCTCTGGCCTTTAGTTTTTCAACCCTGCCCCCCCCTTCCCATCTCCTTTCTCCTTTTCCTTTTCTCTTTTTGTTTTCCTTCCTTCCTTATAAATAGCATCATCTTTCTAGGGCTGGAGCTAGCTGCACTAACACTTTTTATTTCTTTGAAGTAGGTAATCCATATATTTTATTCTTTGTCCTCCAGAGAGGCAATCTGCCTCAAGCCCACACAGATGTGACTCACTATTTTGTGTTTATCATCTCAGTTTTTTGCCATGGTTGCTTGCTGCCTTCTATGTATTGCTGAATGAATGAGTGAAAATATCAGAATTTTAGGATTATAGGGATCTTTCTGAATCTTGACTAAAATAAAGGTAGATAGTGTTTTCATGAAATTTCTCACCCCTAAAATCTCCAAATGAAGTTATGCATATATTTTTTAAAAAAGTTCAGTTCACAAATTAAACAATAATAAATTCAGCATGTGTCAGTAAAGATAAGTGATACAATTTAGAACTTTTTTATTTGTCTGGTAAATGAAAATCCCATGAACTCAAAAGTATTTATTGAATACCTACTATGTGCCTAGCACTGTGTGGGATTGAATTTTTTTCCATTCTCCAAGTTGTATTTTACTATGCATATTATTTCACAACATGATTGACTCAATTTACTACATATTATGAACGTGCATCTATATTTTTATCTATAGATTTATGGAATTCTTCTTTAATGGCCTTGGTATATGATATTTTATAAAAATCATTGTCATTTTAAAAAAACTATTATCCTATTTAGATACTTAATCTTTGTTTTTACTGTGGTTAAAAAAGAAAACATAGCTGGGTGTGGTGGTGCATGCTTGTAATCCCAGTATTTGGGAGGCTAAGATAGGATCGTAGGTTCACAGCCAGCCTCAGCAACTTAGTGAGGCCCTCCACAACTCAGTGAGACCCTGTTTCAAAATAAAAGAACAAAATAGGGTTAGGGTAGAATTCAGGGATAGAAAGCCCCGGGTTCTATCCCAGGTAAAACACACACACACACACACACACACACACACACACACACACACACACACACACACACCAGAGCTCTTCCCTGTTAACAGATTCTGAAGTTCATAGTATAGTATTGTCGACTGTTGTGAAGTAGATTTCTAGGAATTTTAAAATCTTTTTTCTCTCTGTGTTAGTCAGTTTTCCACCACTGTGACTTTTAAAATACCTGGCATAAATCACCTAAAAGGAGGAAAGATTTATTTGGCTCAGTTTCAGAGGTAAAACTGAAAGTTGGCCCAGATGCTTTGGGGTCTGTGGTGAAGAAGACTATCATGACAGCAGGAGCTTGTAGTAGGTGTCCAGGACAGAAAGGGGGGAAGAGAGAGAGGGAGGATTCAGGGTCCCAATATGCCTTCCAAGGGCAAGCACCCTGTGATCTACTTCTTCCAACTAGGCCCTGCCTTCCAAAGTTTCCACTGCCTCCCAATACTGCCACCAACAGGGGACCAAGCTTTCAAGACATGAAGAGAACATTCCAGACCCAAACTCCTTTTCCGAAGCCATTGGCAACTACCATTCTGCTTTCTGCTTCTATGAGTTTGGTCATTTTGTAAATTTCATATAAGTTGAAAGATGCAGATTTTGTTGTTATTTATATGTCTGGTTTACCTAGAATAATGTCCTTAGAGTTCATCCATATGATAGCATATGACAGCATTTCCTTTCTGAAGGTCAGATAATATTCCATTCTATGTATCTACCAAATTTTCTTAATGCATTTATCCATCAGTGGCATTTAGGTTATTTCCACCTCTTGACAGTTGTGAACAATGCTGCAACAAACATGAGAGTTTACATTTTTTTTGAAATTCTGTTTATAATTCTTCTGAATACAGAAGTGGGGTTGCTCTATCATATGGTGGTTCTATTAGTAATTTTTGGAGGGACATCATACTTTTTTCTATAACCAGCTCAACATTTACTTTCCTACCAGCAGTCTTTAAGGCTTCCAGTTTTTCCATAGCCTTACAAGTACTTGTTATTTTCCATTGTTTTGATGAGAGCCTTCCTAAGGGGTGTGTAAGAAATAGTATCACACTTTGGTTTTATTTTGCATTTTCCTGATAATTAGTGATATTGACCATCTTTTCACATACCTGTTGTCCATTTGTATGTATTTTTTGGAGAAATATGTATTTAACTCCTTTGCCCATTTTAAAATAGCAGGCTATTTTTGCTATTGAGTTGTGTTAAGTTCATTTTATATTTTGGATATTAAGCTCTCATCAGATAATAATTTGTGAATTATTTTTTCCCATTCAGTAGGTTGTCATTTCATTCTTTTGAATGTTGCTTTGCTGCACAGCTATTTATTTATTTGTTTGTTTTATATCTGAGATCTAAAGTGATACAACCACACATAAACACATCACTTGGTGCATATGATCTCCTTCTATGACTGATACTTTCATTTTCTGTGGTGTGTTTCCCTCCATGCCCCCCCCTCCCCACTTCCCCTTCAAACTTCCCCAAACATTTAATGAGACTCATGCATGGACATAACTTTACTCCAACTGTTCCCTTCTTCAGTCCTAGTTTTTCTCCTGCCCTGTCCCTCCCTCAATCCCCTTCAACTATTTCCACATATGAGAGAAAACATACAATCTTTGACTTTCTGAGACTGGTTCAGCTCAGTTGGCATAACACTCTGTAGTGGCATCCATTTTCCTGCAAATGACATAATTTTGTTGTTCTTTACGGCTTAGTCTTTGTCCTTAGTCTGTTTTGGGTTGTATAGTGTATAGTGTAAGTGTATATTATAAAGTAAGGTCCAGTCTCATTCTTTTGCATGCTAATATCCAGTTTTCCCAGCACCATTTGTTAAATAGTCTGTCCTTTCCCCATTATGTAGTCTTGGTAACCTTGCCAAAAATCATTTGACCTTATATGTGTGGGTTTATTTTGGGGCTCTTGCTTCTGTTCCATTAATCTATATTTCATTACTATATGTTTATTTTGTTTTGTTTTAGAATAGCTTTTAACCAATTATTCCAAAAATTACTTTTTAACTTGTTATTAGACTTTATATTTAGAACACTTTCAGATTCAGAGCAAAGCTGAGCAGAAGATTTAAAAAAATTTCCTTTATACCCCATCTTTACACATGTATCCTCTCTTCTCTTATCAACATTTCTAACCAGAGTGGTACATTGTTATCCTGCAACATTAATGGATTCTTTAGCCAGGTATGGTGGCACGTGCTTGTAATCCTAGTACTTGGGAGGCTGAGACAGGAGAATTTCAGGTTTGTAGCCAGTCTCAGTAGCTTAGTAAGACCTTCTGCAAATTAGTGAAACCCTCTTTCCAAATAAAAAAATAAAAAAAGGGCTAGGCGTATAGCTCAGAGGTACTGGGTTTAAATCCCAGTACTCCCTCAAACACATCAAATCTATGGTTTTCAACATTAGGGATCATGTCATCTAAGAGCAGAAATAATATCACTTTTCCCTTTCTGATTTGGATATGTTTTATTTCTTTTTCTCTAATTGCTGTAGCTAGTAATTCTAGTACTATTTGAATGGAAGTAATGAGAGTGGACCTTTTTACCTTATTCCTGATATTACAGTAAAAACTTAGTTTTTCACTTTTTACTATTGAATGTAATGTTTGCTGTCAGCTTGTATTAATGACTTTTAGTATGTTGCATATATGTATTCACTTGACGGTATCTCATTAGTCACTAGGCTTTCTCACTTTCTCCCTCTTCCTCTTTCTCCTCCTCCTCCTCTTCCTCCTCTTCTTCTCTCTTCTCTCCCTCTTTTTTCTCTCTCTCTGTCTCCCCTCTGAAAATATTCAATGAACTGTGTTTTAGTACACTAAATCTTCCTTTATTTGATCAAGTCTACTGTGAAATACCTCTAGCAAAGTTTTCAAGTTAATTATTTTATTTCTCAGCTCCTGAATTTGATTCTTATTTATATCTTTTATCTTGTTGATATTCTCATTTAGTTCATTAATTATTTTTCTGAGCTTATTGAACTTCTTCATGCTGGTTATTTTGAATCTTTATCAGATACTCATATGCATCTATTTCTGTAGCATCAGTATCTGGAAATTTATTATGTTTCTTTGATTGGACCATGTTTCCCTGTTTCTTTATATGCTTTGTAACTTTTGTGATAAACTCTGCATATTTGAAAAATAGCTGCCTTTTTCATTCTCTAAGGGCTTGGAATTTATGAGGAAAGACCTTTCCCTGTTTGGGGATTTCTCAAACCTCTTAGTGGCTGTGCATCCTCTGGACTTGTGTGTGCATGCTTCCAATTACAGAAGTGTATTCATTTCCTACTATGAGCTTGTAATCTCTTCTTCCCTCTGGTGTCTGTATGCGATAGTAAAGTTTCTTTGAAGCTTCCACATGATTCTCACTTCTATTTTGTTCTCAGTGGCCCCAAAACTTTTGGAATAAGCCAGATTTCCTTAGTGCTCTGAGTCTGAATTAGGCAGGACAAATGCAATTGTTTGGACACCAACCTGAAAAATCTGCCTATGGGACAGATGTTTTAGTCTTCTCTTTCCCTATCCAGGGAGAAACTGGGCAGTGTTTTGTTTTTTGTTTTTTTATCTTATACTACACTGAGCTTGTGTGTGTGTGTGTGTGTGTGTGTGTGTGTGTATTGGGTTATGGCAAGTGACTCCCCTACATTTTCCTGCTGGCTATAATTCAGCTGGTTTCACATTTTCATGAAGTGTAGGAGGTTTTTAACTGGTTTCTGATTTCTCACAAAGTGAATTTTCTATGTCCTGTTGAGTACAGATCTTTTCAGTGGGAAAGAGAGCCTGGGGCTTTCTGCTCCACCATCTTGCTGATACCTCTCTTGAGGCTTTGGGTTGAAAGCCATGAGCAACTCAGGTGATTTTCTTATAATTATAGAAAAAGTAAATAAATAAACTAATACATAAGTCAACCTTAAATAATTTTAAATGTCTTGAAAAAATAATATGAGTTGTGAAAACGAGTCATTGCCTAGTCTAATAAAATTGGCCAATCAGGGAATTTAATTATTTTAGTAGAAATCTGAATGATAATAAAGATTTGGTTCTATATAGACATGTTTGTAAGTGGGGACAAGTATTCCATGTAGAGAGAAGAGTGGGTGCAAAGGCTCAAAGGTAGGTGCATTCTTGGAGGAGGTCACATTGTTAGAGGGGGGCAATTAAAGGGGATGAGGATTTGTGTGAAAAAAAGGCCAGAGAAGTAACAGGGTCTCAGTTGCTATAGACCTGATACATCCCATTAAGGGGTCTTAGAATTCATTTGGAGTAAATTGAAAGCCCATGAAAGGGCTTGGAAAAGAATCCAAGCCATGCCCCAGCTCACAGGAATCACTGTGGATGTTCTGTGAAGAGAAGAATGTAGTGGGACAAAAATGTGAGTCTGCTGCAAGAGCCCAGGGGGAAGGAGTTGGTGTCATACATAAAAATGGAGACAATAGGTGTGATGAAATATGGTCAGATTTGGAATATTTTGAAGTTAAAACCAATAGGGTTGAGGTGAATTGTATGAGGAAGAAGTCAAAGATGACTCATAAAGTTACCAGTTAATAAGACGGGGGAAGAACTTGGGTGGAGCAAGATTCAAGGAGGAATTCAAGAGTTCCATTTGATACATGATCAGTTGAGTTGCCTTTTAGACATCCAAACAGGGAGCAGTGCAGGATGAATACACTTGGGAGTTATCAGCCTATCAATAATATTTAAAGCCTTGAGTTTAAATGAAAATAACCTCCAAGTAAGGATGGATGGAGGGCAGAAAGAAATCTAAGCTCAAATCTGAGACAGAGCATTGAGGGACATGGAAGGAGGGCTACAGAGTGGTATTCTGTGAGCCAAGGGAAGAAATACCTTCTGGGGCAAGAAAAAATCGCTGTATCAAAATTTTAATGCCATGACCTGACACTGGTTTGCCAGGCTATTTTATTATTGTTTCACTTATTTTGAGTTAGTGATCCACCTAGTCTCTTTATGCCTTAGTTTTTGCAAAAGATAAATAATTTGCATTTGACTTCTGTTAAGTGATACTATATAGATAATTTTCACAAGGTTATTGGTAAAACCCCGCAGGTCTTATACTGTTGAATTCAAATAGTTAACCTAGAAAAAGGCAACTATCTAAAAGACACACAACAAATGCGTAGCAGGGGATTAAAAATGACCCATCTAGACTACTAAGTATTTTCCCATAGAAAAGTTAGGATACTGCAGCAACACATGCATACCCATGTTTATAGCAGCACAATTCACAATGGCCAAATTTTGGAACCAACCTAGGTGTCCATCAACAGATGAATGGATTTAAAAAAATGTGGTATATACTCATAATGGAATTTTACCCAGCAATAAAGAAGAAAAAAATTTTGTCACTTGTAGGAAAATGGATGGCTCTAGGGAATATTATGCTAAATGAGGCCATCCAATCTCAGAAAGTCAAGAGTTATATGTTTTCTCTTGTATGTGAAAACTAAAATGAAAATAGGAAACAAAAGGCACTTTGGTCAAATAAGGAGAGAGACCAGCAGAATAGTGGAAAGAGACTGGGAGAGGGAGATGGAGAGGGGAAAAGGACAACCGATGAAACCATTCAAATAGTACCATGCCCATACATGAAGGTATCATTACCAATCTCACTAACAGTTGTGGGGAGGGAGGAAGGGGGAGTGGGGTGGGATATGGAGGGAACTACACCAAATGATGTGTGCATGTATGTATGTATCACTTTGAATCTCACTATGATGTATATTTATAATACACCAATAAAAGTATAAAAGCATCCTCCAGTGAGGTCCAAGTGTATTTAGTCATCTCCCAATGCCAGTTCTCTTCTCCATCCAGGCTTCCCCCAGGTCCTCAAGAGACTACACAGTACTTTATAGAGACTTTTATTTTGCTACCTGCAGTAATTAAATATTCCCTGCTTGTTTCACTAGCAAAAACACATTTTTAGGATGAGGGAACTAGGGGACAGGAGAAATGCAGTCTATGGAGGATGCTTGGTCCAGCTTGATATCCCTCCAGGCATTAGAGACTGGAAACCTCCTTGGCAAGGCATATTCACATTCGGGGCCTCTCAGCAGAGAAGACCAACCTCCCTCATGCTCTTCATGTGAGTTTTAGGACATCTTCTGTTTCTTAAGTTGCTGTTGCCTGAAATGCTCTTAAGATGGATATTCCTGTGTGAGTAAAGATGAACAATCCAACACACTTGAGTAACTGATATATAAAGCATGAGGAGAGGTGCCAGTCTTGTTTGCAGCATTGATGGCTGTGGTGTGGCATCTCATGTCAGCCTGAGAGGTGCCTGAGGGAAGAGTTTAATTGCATTCTTGTGTAATAACTACTGGACAGGTGTCAAGGGTAGCTCACTTGTTCCAGCTGGCTTGAAGAAAAGAAAGAAATTCTAGCAGGTTCCTTATTTTTTAACAAAATGTAATTCAACCACTTCATTATTTGCTACCACTAGTGAGGGTATGGGTGTGTAATCTAGAAGGGAAGAGGGCAAGTTGGAGAAAAGCTAAGATGCCGACAGGATGAGTATGAACTACAATGTTTGGGGAAGTTACTCATATCTTAATGTTTGTTGTCTTGATTTTCTGACACATATTAAACAGTCTTGCAGGCCCCCCTTTTCTCTGCATAATGTTAGCAAGTTGTTAGTAAACTCCTTCTTCAGTATATCGAGAAATTTTACCTGAAATCTGAAAGCACAGAAATTTCTTGTGGGCTTACTAATGGCAATGAGTCAACTCAATGGAAATGAGAAATACATTAATTTTCTCTGATCTAAAACAGGATCTGTCTATCAAAATATTATTTGAATGGCATAGTATAGTGGTGTTTGACTTTTACTGATGACTAATTTGGGTTGTAGGAAGTTTGTTGATTCAAATACAAATTTTCTTAACTGGTCACTGTTATTCATACATGTGTGTATATCTAGAGTCTGAGAGTTTTCATCTTTGCTCTGATTTTTCTTTTTTTTAGTTATATATTCAAGAAGGATAGGAAAAACCCATTTTAAAAAGCTTTTAATTACATATTGCATATTTATGGAAACTTGACTAATTTCCATTAGCTATTTCACCTATGATTACTTTTATGTAGATTCAAATAAATTTTGTTTAAAATTGTATCTGTTATGGAAATATAAGCCAAAGTGTTCTAGAATATCAAATGAAATTAAGGACTGTATTAGAAAAAGGCAATAGAATCTTCCAGATCTGGGGACTCTGGATGCAGGTAATTGCAGAATAAATCCCTTTGTCACATTTTAGCTTATTTCTTGTCGTCAGCTTAGCAATGCAGGCCTTAAAAACAACTTGTGAATGTATGTTGGATATTATAGGATGCCTTAGGCCAAATAGCATAAAAATACTTTCTTAGTTGCTGTCTCTCTGATTTTAGTCTCCCGTCTACTAAGTCCTGTTTTCAAGACAATTTCTTTTAATGAAACTTTCTAAATAAATAGAATAACTATAACTCGTATTATGTTTTTATCTTATTCTTTTAGAACTCTCTTATTTGCTATTTAAACTAACTTTATCGCCTTTCCTTCTACTTCCCCTTTTGTTTTTCTGACCTCTTCCTCTACCTCCTTCTCTCTCCACATTTTCTTTTTCTTTTGTTAACTTTCTCCTGCCACTCATGCTCAAATGGGGTGGAAAGTGACCAGAAAGATAGACAAAGATTAATATTTCCATAAATATTATTATTTGATACAATAATGTGAAATCTAGGCAGACTCAAAAATACATAAATAGGGAAATGCAGGTTTTAGGATTTTTAAAAATTTTTTTAATTGGTGCATTGTAATCATACATCTTTGTTAGGTACAAGCTGACAAAGGCATACATGCACACATTTCTCATTTAACCCTTCCCCAATTCCTGCCCCACTCCCTTGCCCTCCCTCCTTCTCAAGTTCAGTTTAGTGATTGACTTTGATATGTTTGTGGAAGTACATCATGTGCATTAGGGTGTCCCCCTCCCCCAGTCACCTTCCATTAAGTAAAATTCTTTGCTCACCTAAGGTTTTTCCTTCGATTTTTTGTTGGTTTTTTTTCTTCCGTCAAGAAGCTGCTTTTATGGCAGATTTGATTCGAGCTCATAGCGCCTGAGGAAAGGTGTTTCACTCAGATGCCATCTTCAGGTTTTAGGAGTTTTGCTTCATATATATTTCTTCTTTGTTTTAGAAAATATTAAATTTATTTTTTATACTTTTATTGGTGCATTGTAATTATAAATCATAGTATTTTTATGGCTCCTTCAAATTGGCAAGGACTTAAAGGTCTTGATCATATTCATCCTTTCTGTATACAGTGTTCTCATCTTATTCAGGCCCAAAGAATAAAAGGATGTCAGTGTTTTGAGTTTGTTCCTTGTTTGATGTATGACATCTTTTCTATGGCAACTCTGCAAATGGTTGTTTGCATTGGGAAACCATTATTCAAATTTAGTAATGATAGAGAAAAAGGTTACATAGATTGTATTGCACTTTGGCTTTCAGTATTGTATAATTAGAATGCACTGATAAAATAATTAAAAACTCCAAAAAACTTCTCAGTGAGGTATTGTGGCTATTTGAGGCTCTGAAGACTTCAGAATGCCTTAAAACATGCTTATATTGTATGAAAATAGTTGAAGACAGATTTAATCATTACAACTATTGAAAAAGCAAAAATTAAATACATGCATGTTGCAAAATTTTAGAGACTGTGTCTTTTTCCTTTTAGTATTTTTTGCAAATGTCCAGTTCTATGTGTATTGATCAAATTATATTATATGCATGTGCTAATATGTTGCAATGAATCTCACTATTTATAATTATAATGCACCAATAAAAATTAAAAAAAAATATTCCTAAGTGGATAAGACTAAGAAAGACAGCTCTGACACCCAGAAGTGTGCCTTTTGCCTTTGGTGTCATCCACCCCCAACTCTGTTGTTCTCTGCTTTGAATTTTAAGCTTTTGTTTCCACTAAAAGGAAATAAATTCACACTTTCAAAAGAACAAGAAAAAAGCTGTGCACTTCATTAGCCTGTACAAAAATAGCTTTGACATGCAATTGCATAAGCCCTAAATAGAAGGAAAGATGTGAGAAGGTAGGGAAACAGATTTAGATGTGCCTTCTGAAGTCTAGAAGTCTAGCTCGTAGAAACTTCCTCCTTTTTAAGTTATAAGAATTAGCTTTTTTTCTTTTTTTAAGGGGGTGCTTCTTCATAAGAAGATTCTAATTAATGTGTGGTTAAACTTAGATCTTCTCTCACTTGGAAACATACTCAAGGGCTTTGAAAGCCTTTCTGAGAAAATATGACATATATTTTGACTCATATTGTTTCCAATAAAAATAATAGATTAAAAACATTATTGCATATTACTTTTCTTACTTAGAAAATATACTCTGGGGAAACCTTGAAAATGTGCTTCTTTACCAGTCTCTAAATATAGCATCAGTTAACACCTGTATGTTGTGTAAAAAAATGTAAAAGTATTGCCACGTGAAATCAGACCTATGCTTTTCTATAAAAGAAAAATATCATTGATGTTAAATTTATAAGATGTAATGTTTGTCAATACTTATAACAATTATTTAATTGTGGAAGTAATTTTGCAATGTCTGTTTCCTCTTTGCATTTATAGAAATGCCTCTGCTTTTCTTAGAAAAAGACCAAAGCCATATTATAGAATTTCTGAAAAACAAAATTTCATGTAATGATTTGCAAGTTCGTTTATCCAAATAGAGACTAGAATATATATTAGTTAGTAAGGGATAGTTGATGTCAAGTCATGGATACTATTTCTACAAAATATAATCATCTTAATTTCTATCTTTGGATTTCTCAGAAATACACAAAAATTGACACTAGTTGAGTTTTCCGCATGGATTCAACAATCAGTTCATGTTTTTGGAATGCCTGTAGCCCCACTATTGGGAGGCTGAGACAGAAGGATCACAAGTTTAAAGACAGCTTCAATAACCTTGCAAGGCTATCAACTTAGCAAGACCTTGTTTTCAAATAAAAAATAGGGCTGGGGTGTAGCTTGGAGTATTTCCCTGAGTTCAATCCCCAGCACCACACATACACACACACACACACACACACACACACACACACATACACACAAACACACACACACACATACACACACAAATACACAAAAAAATAAAGGATTTAACTTAAACAAGTAAGTACATATTCTTCAGTATAGATTTGTAAAGAAAGTCATCACAGATTGATTTGCTATTAATAATTTCCTGCTTATGAGAATTAGCTTTAAATTCTGCAATAATAAGTATCACATTGCAATTAAGTGTTATATGTTATGACATGTTGTTCATCCAAACACAAGTCCATTCTTTTGTGTGCTGATATTAAAATCCCATTTTGTGGGCCTAAAGTGCTCAGATATTAGCAATTTTATATGAGTTTAACTGTAATCATTAGCCTGGACCTCCTCCTGAAATTTCTAAAGAGAAATGTGCCAATCCAGTGTGGTTTTCAAGAAGTCTTTCCCTCCCTTGTGTATTATCAATACCCTTGGTGCACTCTAACAGAAATATCATATCATGCAACGAGTCCATGGCTTGCTTTAGTTTCTAGAATATCATTGAAAGATGAAAGGGGCGGGGGGAAGAAGATGGCTCTGGTCTGCGGCAAAAAATATTTCATGGGATTGTATGTATGTTAACAATAAAACTTTTTACTGTTGCCCATTGGTGGAACCTATTTGATACATATAATGGCCCAAAAAGTAACCACAGTGATTTGAGACTGCTGTGTGTCCCTGACATCAGAGGGGGTGCTCCTTCTGTCAATTAATATCCATGAATAGCATTTCAGACAAATATGTCCAATAAATTTCTAAAAGTTCAGGGCAGGGCTAATCCAATATGAATCCTCATTGATTCAAACTTGCCAGTCGAGTTTGTCTAGGCTCCTCCAGTGCTGTGTGTGAGTTTTGAGTCTATAAGAGTAAGGCCTATCTTGAGATACTTTCCTATTTTATTAGCAGGACCAAAGTAGTTCACATAATCTGGAATTGGGTCATCAAAATGTTGACACATAGCCAGAGGTTAAAAATTAGATGCATAAAGATCCTGTAGCCTATGGCAACAAAACTCATACAGGATTGTGTGTTGTTGATGGGTGATGATTATTTTTGTGCTATAACCATAAATTGTAATGACACCATTATCTTCTTCTAAGTCCTTGGGCAGTGAGAACATCACTTGTTATTTTTCTTTTCTCATTGTGCATTCAAGTTTTTCAAAATAACCTTACGTACATGGTTGAAGGGATCAAATGCAGTGTTGTAAATGTGTGATGTGACTTGATTTCTTTACTAATGATTAGTCTCCTCTCAAGGTGAAAATGGTTCCCTATAATGAAATAGTTGCAAATAAAGATTTATAGTTGCACCTAATGTAAATTTGGCAAGAGAATACTTATGTTGTTCTTTTAGGAACTGTATAATTATATAGATTTCCATATAAGTATAACTGGATTTACCAATTTATTGGAAATAATTTCCTTTATTGAAAGGAGAAAAAGTGAGGACATTCTTTAAAATTCAGTTAAAAGAGGTTGTCATTGAACTAGTTACACATACATCATTAGTGTGACTTAATTAGGTGTTAGCACCTCATACTTGTGGTTCAGTTTTTAATATCACTTAAAATGTTTCAATTATTAATGTGATACTACTTCTAGGAATATATATATATATATATGGCAGTGTGTTTTAATGAAATCCTGATTATGATATTAACAAGAGGAATTTGAAGAAAGCACTTAGAACAGTCTGTATTATTTTGAGGAACATAAACATCTAAGTATATAAGAAAGTGAGATCAGAACTTCTTGATGTCACCTATATTTTCAGGTCTACAATAAAATGTGAAAACATCACATGCTTCTGGCCTTCTGGAGGTTGCTCAATTTCTAATATATTTTCCTTTAATAATAAAAAGTAGCCATTCTTATACTTTATAACAAATAAAAAGCTGTTCTTTGTCATTGGGCTTATGAGAACATTTTCATGGTTTTTGGCGATTTCCTTGAATTCTCAGTCTGTGCTAGTTACATATAATTACAAAAAAGTATGCCATCAATTTTTAGTGTTAAAGCTAAATATAGGTCCAATATGCCAGATGAAACTGAATGATCAATTTTTTTTTTTTACAATTTAGGGATGCACAAATTCACAGTAGAACTCTCTGTGCACTTTGATTCTAAAACTGTCATTGTTGTGGAGATAAAGATTTTCTGTAATTACTCTTATGAGTAACTGCCTTTTTCATCTCTATGACTATAAACCTCTTAGAGCTCCATATCTTAATTTTTCAGCCTATATTTTTAACCAGAACCATGTATTCAACTTCTTTTCCTTAGTGTGCATGCTAGGCTTGTCTTTAAACTGAAGAGCGAAATCAAGTGTGAATCCAGAAACCCTTCCTTAATCAACATTTCAAGTAATCATATATTAGCATTAAATTCACAGGAATCCACATTATCTTAATTTGAACCATTCCACCTTCTCATAAGTTATCAGCATGATTTGATTGTCCAGAAAAGTGGCTTTTAATGGAAAATGAACACTTTATTATCCATTAATTTATCATGTCACTTTAGCCATGTAATATGGCTCAACCAGAAATAGTTCTCATGAAGGCATTTATTAAGTTGTCTGATGACCTGAATTGATGATGGAGTTGCAGGGACTCCTAGATCTATGTTGGTGGGTAGAAAAGGGCTTCCTTCTTCCTTTGGATGTTGACTAAGAAACTTTGTGCAAAAATATAAAGCAAATGTATGAGAACAAGAGAACAAGAGAAAAGACCTTATGGTAGACTTACTCGCATAGTGATTTGACACATTTTTAGTCTCATCTCAAGCCTTTGTTTCAATAATCACAGCTCTGTGACAGTCATTTATAACCTACATATTGCCAGACACTGCTATTTCTGATTATAGCTCTACATTTATTTCTTTTGAATTTAAATAATTTGTGGACTTTATCCAAATATCTGGGTGATATTGTACCTCATCATTGAGAAGGGAAAGAATAAGATTAAATAATAGTGCTGGCTATGGAAGTTGTATTAAATCAAATGTTGGAGGAATTAGCTTCCTATAGTCAGTAAGATAATTCTATTTAATTGGGTGAAGTCTGAAGACTTGCCTTCCCTTTTCTCATCTATATCATCCATATTTTTGCTTTGCTTTTGCTTCTTTATTGCCTACCACCATAAACCAATAACCAGTTTTGGAATAAATTAACATGCTGAAGAAATGTCTGTAAAACATAAAAATATGCTTTAGATATAATTATAACCTGCCTACATCTTATTCTTTTCTGATTTTACTGAAAGTGTTAGTTTTTTCTAGGAGTTACAAACCTAGAGTTCCCATTTCTGTGCCCACAGTGTTTGTGAGCACATGAATCAATGTGGCATCCCATGTTTATTGCTGTGAAGCTGCTTCCTCCAGAATAGCCAGGTACAGCAGGATTATGATAAGCAGTTCTTTCAAATTTATAATGCATTGATTTTTTTATATCCTATGGATTCATTACTGTTAAAGTGTATGAACCAATAACTTTTTGTTTAACTTATAAATAATTTTAATTTCTTTACTTGTTATATCCTTTATATGGTTATTGTTACTTTAAAATATTTCCCAAAGGCATTTTTAGTTTTTCAGTTTTATTGATCTGTCCTTTTATTTGCTTGTTCTCAT
Source organism: Graphiurus murinus (assembly GCA_004027655.1). Taxonomy (NCBI): domain Eukaryota; kingdom Metazoa; phylum Chordata; class Mammalia; order Rodentia; family Gliridae; genus Graphiurus; species Graphiurus murinus. The sequence continues at coordinate 26,630 of PVLC010013014.1, read as the reverse complement.
AATGTATTTAACTAAGTGTCATTTTCTTGCCATATAAGTCAAGGTATATAATGATGAAACACTCAAATCATTGATAATTTTACAAGATAAAAACAAAGAATCTGCTCTCATTGTTCTTATTTAACATTGCTGTAGAAATATTAGCCAATGCAATAAGAAATGAAAATTAATAAAATGTCTATTAAAAGACATGGAGATACAATGTCACTTTGTAAATGATAAGCTTGTTTATATTGGTTTTCTAGATAGAAATAAAAATCAAACACACAAAGAAATAATGAGTTAAGTGTTAAGAAGTGGTTATTAAAATGTAGTTCCCAAGATACTGTCAGAGGTTTGTAAAGGTCAAAACTATTTTTAAAGAATATTAATATGTTTTTGTTTTATATACTCCAATTGTTATATAAGTGTGTAGTGGAATTTTCCAAGGACTATATGCTATATTATCCTAATAGATGAATATAGAAACATATGTTATAATATGGCTGTTTTTAATTGAATCAGACATTAAAGATATTTATAAAACTATAAATTGCCTCTCTCTAAAAATTTATAAACTGCCTTACTACATATTTTGTTTGTTTTGGAAAAGTCTTTTCCATAAAAGTAGATTACTTATGTTAACATGCATGGACTTCTTGTTAGTTTTATATGAATTGATCAGAAGCATTTTAAAAGTTAAAGATATAAACATAAAGTAAGGAGTAATACTAATACAAATAGCAAAAACTTTTTGATAGCTTCAATAAACTATGGGGATGTAAAGTGGTTTTGAGATACAAAGTTTGAGAATTGCAAATGCAAAGGATGAGTAGCATATTTAATAGAAATCAATATAACTTAAAATTTAAAAAATAAAATTGCAACTTAAAATGAAAAAAGTAAAAATTATCTAAGAATAACAATATGGATCTATATGGAATATGTAATAACTCTAAGTATATTGAAGGGATTAAATAAGTAGAGATACATATCATGGGAAATTTGATTATTATAATAATGTTCATACTGGGCATGGTGATACATGCCTATAATCCCAGTACTTAGGAGGCTGAGACAGGAGAATGGCAGGTTCTAGACCAGCCTCAGCAATTTATCAAGGCCCTGTTTCAAAAGGAAAAAAATTTTAAAAATAGGCTTGAGGGTATAGCTCAGAGATAGAATGCCCCTGTGTTCAATCCTTAGTAGTAGTGTAATAATAATAATAATAATAATAATAATAATAATGTTTTTCTAATTAATATATTTCACATACATGAATGTTTGAAATATTTAGCATGTTTCAATGAAAATATGTTAAACTGATGGAAATGAAAATTTCTATAACTTTAAATGATTGTAATATTTATTTAAGAATAGTGGGGTAATAACTGAAAAGAATATGCTTCAAAAGAAGGATAATGAAAGGAGACTGCCTCATCTAGTATTAAATAGTTACAATAGAAAGTCAGGTAAACAGAATTGACTGTCTCAAAAATAGCTTCATTGAGTGCTGTGCATATATGTGTGTGTGTATGTGTGTGTGTAATGTTCCATTTGTGTGCATTTAGCATAGAATAAAGGAAACAGTATCCAATATTACTCACAATAAATGACAGATAAGTGTAATTATTTCTTATCAGCCCAATAAAGATAAAATGTCATTAGTATTAGAGGTATTGCTAAGCATTCATAAATTATTGGAGGGCAGATATATATGGAAAAGCCTCCTTGGAAAGCTATTTGCTACTGTATATCAAGTGCTTTCATAATCTGTTATGTGGCAAATTTATTTCTAGCAATAGCTCCTCAGGAAATGTTGAGAAATGAGGAAATGCTTATACACAAATATTGTCACAACAACATGTTTTATTATAATTACACAAATTTTAAAACAACATATGCATCTACTTATTGGACCATATTTATATAAATATGTAATGACAAAGAAAAACTGCATATGGAATAGTATTAAGATTAGAGAATACACTATTTCATATAATTCACAAATTCAAATATGTAAAGAGTATATCAGACTACCTTAATACATTAACAGTGGTTATCTCTGGATCTATAATTATGGGTAATTTTTAATACCTCTCATATCTTCTTAATTTTTCTTATAATAAACATAGATCACTGGTAAACTAAATAAAAAACAATCCAATTAAACTGGTTTTACACACAACTATTGAAGTTTTAGTTTACAGACTAAGACAAATCAGATATGTAAGAGTCAGCTCTGAAATGAGATTTTAAATTCCAGTTCAACTCTTGGCTGCCTGCTCCTTTCCATCTGCCAGTCACTTCCTTGGGTGGTAGCTCCATTTTCAGAGTATACTTATTAACCACTTGCCATTAAACTATATAAATTTAAACAAATCACTATTTTCCCCACTTTTAATTTCTTTATCAAATGATATTTTTCGATTTTAAAAACTTGAAAATTAAGTGATAAAGATCTCTAAAACGGTTTCTGACAGAAACGTCTGTTTCTCTTCTATATGTTTTCTTCTAACCTGTTCTCTTACCATTTGCGCTTATGTATCTTCTCCTTCACCTCCCCAACATCTGATGAATGAAGAAGGGATTATGTCATTTTTCTGTCTATCCTTTAATACCATTCCCAACAGCATCCAGATCCTAGCGGTCTCTATGCGAATATGCAGATATCAATCTTTGGTAATTCTCATTGTTACAGAATTAACAAGAATCTGTAGAAATTCAAGGAATCCAACTGGACTGACTAAAGTGTAAGAGTGAATTGCTATTCCCTTTTTCATTCATGTATTTTGTCTACAATTAGAGACAACTCAGGCTTGGATGCCTGTGTTTAACATTTGAAATGATGAGCACTGTATATTCTAGATATTATTCCTCTCATAGCTAAGAAAACAAATAACCCAATCAAAAAGTGGGTCAGTGATCTAAATAGACACTTCGCACACACAAAAAAGAAATACAAATGGCCAATAAATGTATGAGGAAATGTTCAACATCATTAGCAATCAGAGAGATGAAAATCAAAACTACCCTGGGATTTCACCTAACCCCAATTAGAATGGCAATCATCAAAAACACAAATGATAACAAATGCTGGCGAGGGTGTGGAGAAGTGGGAACCCTCATACATTGTTGGTGGGACTGCAGATTAGTGCAGCCACTTTGGAAAACAGTATGGAGGATCCTTAGACGAATGGGAATGAATCTACCATATGATCTAGCAATACCACTTCTGGGTATTTACCCAAAAGAATTGAAACCAAACTATCAGACCAACGCATGTATATCTATGTTTATACCTGCACAATTCACAATTGCCAAACTATGGAACCAGCCAAGATGTCCATCGACAGATGAATGGATTACAAAACTATGGGATTTTACTCAGCCATAGAGAAGAACAAAATCATGTCATTTGCAGGGAAATTGATGGAACTGGAAATCATTATGTTAAGTGAGATTAGTCAGTCACAAAAAGTAAAAAATCATATGCTCTCCCTAATATGCGAAAGCTAGGGAGAAAATGGGACATAAGAGGTACTCTAAACAAAGAAGGAGAAACCTTAGATGAACTAAGAAGCTGACTTAACTGAGGGTGATTGGGGGGAAACACCCTAATACACATGATGTATATTCACAAACATATCAAAGTCAATCACTAAACTGAACATGAGAAGGAGGGAGGGGGGAGGGAATGGGGCGGGAACTGGGGAAGGGTTAAATGACAGATGTGTGCATGTATGCCTTTACCAGCTTGTACCTCACAAAGACATATGATTACAATGAACCAATAAAAAAAAAGAAATGATGAGCAATTAAGAATCACTTTTTTAATGAAGCTATTATATACTATTTGAATTGTAATTTGAAATTTGATATTTTGCTTACTAGAGAACATTTTGTTTAGTTATTAATTAAAGTAGGCCAATAACTATATGAATGAATGAATGATATTATGAATGCACATTGAGGCAATATTGGAAGCTTCATGCAGATCCATTCACTTGGTATCTAATGTAAATTTCTTATTATTTTACTGCTATTGAATTCTTCAGTATAAAATTTTAATCTCTATTATATGTCTTAAATAGAAAAGCAAAAACATAGAATTAATATTCTTTGTCTAGTCATTTCTGGGGTGGTATTTATGCTGTTTGATGCCTCTGTGTGATTGACTTGTACTGATGAATTTCTTTTTAAACTTGCAGCAAATAGTGGCAGCAATAAATGCAGGGATTATCCCCTTAGGAAACACCTCCAATCAAATCAGTCACTGGGATTTGGGAAGTTCCTTCTTCTTTGCTGGCACTGTTATTACAACCATAGGTAGGAGACAACTTATTTTGCATTTTATTTTGGTGTAGTTTGTGACCTAAAATTTATTTGTTTGATTTTTTTCATATAGTTGGTCAAAATGCTCTTCTTTAGGTAGAAAATTAGATTATATTAAATTGGTTTTGGAAAGGAGGTTTCAGGATTTCAGAAAAGGAATAATAGACATGAATTAGTCATTGTTTTGGAATATTGAGTTCCATCTTAAAAAACATATATGAAACTCTAAGGCAACACAACAGAGCCATTTGATGCAAGATTGACTTGAAACAGTGATGTCTTGGGGCATTTTTATTTCTTTAATATAGCAGGAAAGGGTTTGCATATAGCTGTAATAGTAATTTCATGAGGTTCTTATTTGATATTACATTTTTCAATTTGTGAAATTTAACTGCATTTCAACAGACTGTGCATGTTGTTGTATGATCATATATAGTGATTACTTCAGGTTTTTTTTATATGTCATATTTACCAATAGCACAAATAAGTAAGAATGCTGAAACATAAAGATTACAAAAAGAAGGGCAGTTTAGGCTCTTAATGTTTCACCTAATCCCACTGTTTGTTATCATGTTGAAAAGGGTCCCATAATAGAACATAGTTTCATTCTTTAATTTGATCATGCAGGTATTCGGCACCTTCTGGTCAGCAGGATGGGTATGTTCTTCTCTGTAAATCAGTCATTAATGCCCAAGTACTATCCAGAGGATCTTTTATCTTTTTTTGTGTGTGTGTGTGTGTATGGTACTGGGGATTGAACCCAGGGGCATTCTACCTCCGAGCTACACCCCCAGCACTATTTTTTATTCTTTATTTTGAAACAGGGTCTCACTAAGTAGCTGAGGCTAGCCGTGAACCCGGATCCTCCTCTCAGTCTCCCAAGCACTGGGATTACAAGCATGGGCCACCACACCCATGCCTTTTTTTATATCTTCCACATGTGCTTACACTGAGATTTCTCTCATGGGATTCATCTCAGGTTATGGTATGAATTAAGATTCTGAAAGTTTCTATTTTATTATTTAATGTCATCAATACATTACAAAGTGTGTAAAGTTTTCAAATCTGTATTTTGTATCAAAATCCTCAGTAAGAGAACATGGAAAGTTTATGGATGAGCTCTTGCTTACAATTCTCTATTTGACAGGACTTTTTAGTTGGCTGTCATTATGTGAATCCACTGTGGAGTCTCTTTGTGTTGGATCACTTGCCAGAAAAATCAGTACCTTAGGGTGTTGATTTTTGCCTGTTAGGAGGTCAGGGAGTGATGTGTGCTCTTACATTTTCCATCATCTAGGTCAAAAGTTGTGCAACTATGAAAATCTTGAAGGGCAGCCTTGATTTGTAGCCATAATAATAGGTTAAGTTTGAGGCTTAGGCATGTTGGCCATTTTTGCCATGGAAATAACTATTTATTGTGTAGAATGCTTAGAGTCTGTAAGGAAGAGAAAAGCTCACAGGCTGAGTGAGAATGTTTTTTTTTCTGCCCAATGAAAACTTCAAAGTCTAAGTTATAACTCATCATGACCTCCACTAAATTATTCTGCAAGAGACTCAGTCATTATATAGGCACAGTGTTGCATCATGTGTTTATAAACAGTCTCATTTTTTAAATCCCCAAATTCAGTAAGTTTTGCAGACATATACTTCAATACATGGGGAAAGAAAACCTTTATTACCAGCTTTACCTCAAATTATAGCCATTAAGCACAGTAGCTGATTATTTAGGTTATTTAAGTAGCTGCCTGACAGCCCAAATCTCTTACTGTTCCATCTCAGTACTTAGTCTTATGTGACCCAAGTCATTCTGAGTCACCCATTTGGGGACCTTTTACTCTGTAGTCTTTTACTCCTAAGTCAAAGCAATCTCCTCTGACTTTGTAAAAGATTATTAAATAGGAAAGGGTAAAAATTTTGGCCTCTCTCATAAGTGTCCATTTGACATCCAAATTGTGGTTCTATACAATTCAAAGTATAATTACTAATATTGCTAATGATGACAATTGTGTGAGCTTTGAAGTGTTTATTAACAGTCTTAGAAATTGTAATCTGTAGAACTAGCTGCATTGAATTGGGCATTTTAAAAATAGAACTTGAGAGAGTTTTGGGAAATCAATTGCAGTGTTTTTATAGCGTGCCTCGTACTGGCAGTGCTTCGTGGAGCTAGGCTGGGTGCAATTGTCCAAAGATATTCTATTCTGTTTTATCAATTTGTTTAAGACACAACCATGACTCTTACAATGCATTAGAAATATGTCTAAGGGAAGTTTAGATGTATAAAATGGCATATTAAAATTTAAGGCATAACTTTTAGGGAATCTCTTCATGTGTCTACACATTCTTTCCTAAACCATCTTTACAAACCTATTTCATTCCACACTTCACTTGCATAGACTGAAATCCATCTTTGACCATTCTTTTTCTCTCATACCCTGCTTCTAGTACATCAGCTAACCCTGTTAGCTCTGCCTTTAAAGTAGATTCAACTTTACTGCTCACCTTTCAAATTGCCACCACTTTGGTCCAGACCAACATCTATACCAGCATCACTGTAGAAATCTTCCACTCTGAACTCTTGGCTCTGACTCAGTCATAACAAAAGCCATAGTCTCTTGCCTGGCTCCACTAGTAAGATGCATGTTCTAAGAGGCCATGGATTTGTATCTGCTTGAGTCCTTTCTGTATCCCAATGCCTGAAAAATAGTGGGTGCTTAAGGATTACTTTCATAATTAAAAACAAATAGGCATTCTAAGTGCTATGAGCTGTGGCTCATTGGTCATTACTTAACGTTAAATTGATAACTATGATACTGAATTCTTAGCTCTTTAAAAAGATTTACTTTCCAGCTTGTTTGTTTGTTCATTTATTTATTCAACAAATAACAAGACACTATTGTTCTGCTATAAAGATAAAAGATAATTTCTTGACTCTAGTTGCCCACAGATAAATCAGTGAAGCCAGCAGCCAAATAAACACTTACAATATAGTGTGCCAGGTACAATGAGTTAAGAGCATTTAGTGGGAATGTACAGAGGTAATTCAGCAAGTAGAAGTTAGGGTAGGTGAGTGGATGAGGAATGGGGATGGGATGCTTATATTCAGCCGGGCTAGGAATGTAAGGTGGTCACACTTCCTTCTGGAGTGTGTATTGGGGTTAAAAAGACCAATGACCAAACAGAATGCCAGTAATTAGTAGGTATTTTCCTACTTGAGACTGGAAAGAGAATTAGGGATTTTCCAAGTGAATTAAAGTGCAAAGGGAACACTTCAGGCATTAAGAGCTTATGTGGAAAAGATCAGGGGTAAGGGAAAAGTAAGTCTTTGGGTTTTGCAGGTTACACAGAATGGCTGTTTGTAGTTGAAGGGGTTCATCCTCAGGATGGTGTAAACCAGTGTCTTGCATCTATGCTACTTTTGCGACCACTGGGATTGCAAGGAAGTAAGGATAGAGTCCTTCCTTGTTTGCAGTCTCCTTTGAGAGATAAAATTTACCCATAAGAAATAACTGAAGAACCAAATATAAGTCTTGTATAATCAAATATTACATGGTGTGAGCTAGGGGTATAACTTAGTGGTAGAGGACTTGCCTAGTGTGAATGAAGACCTGGGTTAAATCCCTAACACCATAAAAATAAAGAAATAATGGATTGTATTGGCTGTGTAGCACAGTTGTGGAATGTTTGCCTAGCATGCATGAGGCCCTGGGTTCAGTCACCAGCATAAAAAAAAAAAAAAAAAAAAAAAAAAAGGAAAGGAAGAAAATGTTGCATAGAACAATAGTTTAAGTACTATAAGAACTGGGAAAGAAGCAAGAACATGTGGGCTGGAACTTGGTAGGAAACATTTAAGTAACTTGTGTAACTTAAATAAAGAAGTTAAATGTCAATTTCTGCTTTGCAGAAAACAATTTGTTTAAGTTGATGAAGGGGAAAAAGCCTCCCAACCTGTGGATTGACTAAGCAAGATTCCAAAGAGAGTAATGAGCACGATTAGTTTTGGGGGTAGAAAGGTAAGCTATTGAGTAGACCAAAGGGATTGTTTAAAGGAGTAGTGGGAAATATTATTGACTGCTTTCAGTGGGAAAAATGCGGTTGAATATAATTTGAATTTTGAGGATTTTGTATCTATTATAATAAGATAGTATTTTTGGAAAGTGAAGGAACAGGTTAACAGTGACATTAGTATCCTGACATTATTAGTATCTTCCGGGAAGAGGATAAGTAGAAACTGACACTTCAGCTGTTGAGAACTATTAGAGGGCTGTCCAGCTCACCCACAGAAGGGGGATGGGACAGAGTATCAACGGAATGCCTAGAGGTGGTGTTGAAGGAAGAGAGAATAAGACAAAATATTGAAATAGTTAAATGCAGGAGTCAACCGGTCTTGGTGACTAATAGAATGAAGAGAGAGGAGTCACAATGTTGAAAGTAAAATGAATTTTGAGGCAGCAGGCTTGTAATTCATAGACTATTAGTTGATCTTGTTAAGAGAAAGGAGTAAAAAGCCCAGGTTTTATATGTTGTGTTATTTTAGAAAGCTTTATTCTAGTTGTTTTTCCTCCCCCATCTTTTGTTTGTTCTTTTATTCAGCCAGACTACGAGTGCAAGGTGGTTATATTCCCTTATGGAGTTTGCACTGGGGTTGTAAAGACCAGTGACCAATCAGACCATTCAAACACAAGACCATGAATGAGTGTGGTATGTGCTATAAAAGCAGCTCATGTGCAATAACGGGGAAACCTGAGCAGGGAGTAGGAGGTGTTCTGAAGAGACTGATGTAAGAACTCTCAGAGGAAGTGACATTTCATCTGAAACCTGAAGGATGAAAAGAAATCAGCTATGTAAGATGTGGAAAGACGAGTTCAGTCGGAGGGCATGGCACTGACAAAGATCCTGAGTGGAATGGATTTGGGCATGTTCAAGGAAGATAGATGAAGCCGCGTGCAGACCCTAGAGACCTGGGGAGGGGAGTGGAAGGAAGCCGTGAGGGTAGTAAGATGAGCCGGAGCATGTAGGACTCAGTATATCACGGTAACTTTCTAAATTTATCAGGAAGCCACTGCAGTACTGAAGCAAAAGAGAGCAGAGGTGTGACTATGGCTGCCATCTGGAGGGCAAAAGCTGAGGCAGGAGGACTAATGAGAATGTGGTATTATTGCTGTGGTTTGAATGTGGCTCTCAGAGTCCATGTGTTGGAAACTTAATCCCTAATGCAACAGTGTCAAGAGGTGGGAGCTTGAAGCAAATTAATGCCATTATTGTGACTGTTGGTTGCTTATTGCAGGAGTGGGTGCTGATAAAAGAATGAGCTTGGCTCCCTGCCCCTCACTGTCTGTCCTGTGATTTCTTACCCTTCTACCTTCTGCCACAGGGTGACAGAACAAGAAGGCCCTTACCAGATGCTGAGCAGATGTCCATGCCCTACTGTTGGACTTGCTAGCCTCCGGAACTGAGCCAAATAGATTTCTTTTCCTTATAAATTACCCATTTGGTGGTATTCTATTATAGCAGTATAAAACAGAGTAAGGCATGTAATATGAAAACATATTTGATATTTGTCCTAGGTGCCTGGCATAAAATTCTTAAAATTCTCTGAATGATGTGAAAGTCTTTTGTCATTCATATTAAGCACCTTTCAACCATACCTGAGTTTGTGCTAATGATGATTCCTAGTGGTCCTCTAGTTTTAAAATTGAGCTGATAGCCAGAGGAAGTGTCTTAGTCTAGTTTTTGTTTTCCTGCTCTAACAGAATACCACAGATTGGATAATTTATAAACAATAGAAGGTTATTTGGCTTATGGTACCAGAGGATGGGGAGTCTAAGAGCAAGGGGTTGTATCATCTGACAAGCATCTGCTTGCTGCATCATCCCATGGCAGGAGGTAGAAGGGCAAGAGGACTTGAGAAAGAGAAGGAGTTGGGTAGAGAGAGAAAGAAGAAGGAAAGGAGCTAAATTCATCCTTTGATCAGGAACCTACCCCCACAATAATGATATCTACCCAGTTGTAGAAGTAGAGCCCTCGTGATCTAATCACCTCTCAATACTTTGCGTTGGGCATTAAGTTACCAACACATGAATGTTGGGAGATGCCTTCCAACCATAAGAGGAACCAATCATGTGATTAGGGGGTGGAATGTTCAGCTCCATTCCCAGGCTTCCAGGGAAAGGAGAATGGCCAGACATTAAGTTCAATCAGCAATGGCCAATGACTAATCTAGCACACCTATGTAGTGAATCCTCAATGAAATACCTTAAACAGGGTTCAAGGAGCTTCCAAGCTGAATGCATTGAGATGGTAAGAGGGTGGTATGCCAGGAAAGGGCATGGAAAAATGGATTTCCCCCATGACTTCACCTTACCCCATACCTCATGCATCACTTCCATTTGATTGTTCTTAAGGTGTAGCCTTTATCAGTAAACCAGTATCAGCAGCTACAATGCTCTTCTGAGTTCTGTGAATCTATCTAGGGAATTGTCCCTGAAGTTGGCGAGGATCCCTGAATTTGAGGTTGATTGGCAGGAGTGTGGGAGCCTGGGCATGCCATTTGCTGCTGAGGGGGCAGTCCTATGGAACTGAGCCCTTAACCTGCAGGTATGGACCCTCACATAATTGAACTGAATTGTTAGACACCTACTTGGTGTCAGAAAGTTGAGAACTAGATAGAGAAAAAACCTAATAAGGATCTTAATTTCATTAAACCACATGAAATAAGATGTTGACATGAACTAAGAAGACAACAGTGAGAAGGGTATATGAGAGTTTAAAAAAATAATAGGAGATATATTTATCTCTTGGAATAGTGCCTTGGGGTTTTAGAGTCTAAATTTTAAGTTATTTGTGGGGTCTAATGTTTGTTTTAAATTTTAAATTATTTTAAAAGCACATAAGTAATCAGTTAAGCTGTAGAAAACTCAACAAAAATGATGTATTGGACAATTGTATTTTGTTTTGAGGTTGATTTTAAGATTAGAATAAAATTAAGATGATTTTATACCCGAGGGCATTAAGTTATAATGAATAGAATTATATATTAATATGTGGTTACATGTGCATATTAATATATACTTATAATTAATGTAATTTACTGTCATTATAATTAAAATAATACAGTTTTCCCCAGTGGAAAGTGAACTGTAATGTGGGGTCAGGATTTGCCTGAGTATACTGATCACTTGTCAAGATCTCTAAGTGTCAAAGTGCAAATAATAAGGGCACAGCCATGGTCTGCAGTGACTTGAGGAGCCCAACACATTCCTGTGAAGTCTGAATGGAAAACATTTCCTTGGAGTAACATTTCTCATGTCTACAAAACTCTTATTTATTTATTTATTTCCTTCTTTCTTTTTTTGTGGTACTGAGGATTGAACCTAGGGATAGTCTACCTCCAAGCTACACTCTATTTTATATTTTTATTTGGATGTAGAGTCACACTAAGTTGCGGAGAACCTTGCTATATTGCTGAACCTGGCTTGGAAACTGCAATCTTCCTCTCTCAACCTTCCAAGTACTGGGATTACAGGAGTAGTCTCACCATGCCCGGCTTAGAACTCTTATGTTCTACCACTTGAGTGCTGAGATTGTATTCATCTCTGCGGTTTCTGTCTTCTTGTTGTTGTTTTCATTTAAATTTTGTTTCTATATTTTGATCTAGCAACTGGGGCTTTCGATTTGCTTTTACCTAGATTGAATTGCTAAAGCTATTATGATAATGATCGCAGAGTTACTGCAAACTTGTATTTTGCCAGTTTGGCATAATGTGTAATTGATTAGAAAAAAAAAAGGCAGGAAAAAATTACAGGTTTGGAATAATTTTAAGAAGCAATTACAGATAAAAAGCAATGTGTTTTGGAAACATAGAAGGTATGTTAAAAACTACAAAGCTTTAAGCTTGTTTTTGGCAAGAAGTCTCATACCTTTTTGGTTGAATATGGTAAAGACTATAGCTTAAAAGGGTGAAGAAAAATTCTAAGTATTTTCTGTTTAGCTGTGTGACTGCAAAAGTCACCACCAGAACTTGGGAATGAATGACCTTGAAACAGCTGTGTAGAATTTGACAGTCACCATTCTCCCAGGGACGATGTCCTTGCAGCCTTGGGTGTTGAGTGCTAAGTTGTTAATTTAGTGCACTCATAACTCTGTGGCATTTCACTAGTCTCTTAAAGAATTGCATATTGGATTTTGGAAGTCCATTTTAAATGTTAGTTTTATAGTTCTTTCAGGTAACTTAAAAGGCAAATAGTTTTGCAAGGAGACTTCCAACTCCATAATCTCATTGCATTTTTTTTGTACCAGCTTATTAAAGAAGATATTATTTTTTAAAAATGTAATTCTGATATCATGTAATTAAATACAAAAGTTGAAATCAAATGTTGCAGATTCCCTGTTACTCTTCCCACGTACTTAGTGAAAATAAAAACCTAATCTTAAAATGTTAACATATTTTCCTACCATTCAAAATCTGTATGCATGTTTATTTATTTTCTAAGCTAAAATGCATTTTTTCAGAGAAAAATGCCCTATGAATGATAATTAAGCTTTCAGAATACAAAATTATATTATATGGACAATACAGTTGATTATTGTATAAGTAGTATTGCAGACTCCTAAACAATAATGAAATAGATTAGTCATCTTCTTTTCTCACTGCATACGTACATTACATTAGGCAAAAAGAAGTTCAAACTAGAGCACTCACAATCCTGTGCTGGTTGCAAAGGGGTTTGGAAGTGTTAGGGATATAATCTTCCCAGGAATTAGGCATTTTTAATTTTTCTTTGTAATAGGAGAATGAACAGCAGTATAGTATAGATCTAACAGAAATTCTAGAAAGAGGAGAATGGTCCATTGTGTATTAGCATTGTAGTCATCTCTATATAGGGTATGTTCAGTTAAAAATTGCTTGTATTCTGAAATAAAACACACTTTCCTCTATTTCTGCAAATTTTTTAAGAAGTTCACAGTAGCATATTTTAATCTTCTGGAAAGCAGTCACTGTCAAGTGTTGTGATCTTGAAATTACCCAAAACATTGGAAGCAAGTGATTACCATGCGCTGAGTAGATGCAGAATCTATTTTTCTTGTCTTTCCCTCTTCTCACCTCTGAAACTCAGTACCATGTGTCCTCAATTGTAGATTTTTATAGAGGATCTGACCAACCACCATGTATGCAAGTGTTACTCTAAATGTGGTTAAAACTAGGTTAGGTGATTATCAGGAAAATGTTTTTTAAGTGTCTCAAGCGTTTCATTTGATAAGGAAGGTATATAATAACATTTTTCCAGACTTGTCTACTTTCAGCTAGTAATTATGTACATATTCATTTTCTTCTCAATTCTTTTTTTCCTTGAATTTTTTTAGACTTGCACAATCTGACTATTGGGAAATTGGCATTGTTATAAAGTACTGTAAATACTGCATGATGTTGACAAAAGAGGTACCTGTGCCAAATGAGAGTCATACTTAAGTACTGTGGTTTATGTGCATGTAAAGTACAATGCACGTGTGATTAATTCTAAAGGGAAAAGAACATCATGCAGCCTGCTCTTGGATCTAACACAACATTAGGAGAAATAGTGAAAATCTGAACCATCGAAAGATACCACAGTCATCAACAAATGCTCATTAATTACTAATCTTAAACTTCTTCCCCTTCCAATTTTATTTTTAAAACAAAAGCAACAAAACAAGTAGTTGGGTTTAATTGAGGTACAACCTCTACTGTTGTAGGTTTGGTTTCCCTCATTGAAGATACTAACAAAGAATGCATTTACCAAACGTAAGCAGCAAGAGAGGAATAAAGAAAAGAAGGGATGTAAAGGAAAATAAATTCTTCTCCCCCACGATATTCTCACCACTCAACACAGGACACTTCTGACCCCAGATATGTAGGTTTTTTTCTTATTGTACCAAGCAGTTCTCCAGCAGACACCAACAGGGTGTCCTCTAATTCAGTCCAATTCTGACACTGTGTAGCTGGAGTTAGCATCAGATTCCACAGGTTAAGGACTCAGACCTGCAAGACTGCTCCCACTTTTTTTTTTTTTTTTTTTGCGGTACTGGGGATTGAACTCAGGGGCATTCTACCTCCGAGCTACACCCCCAGCCCTATTTTTTATTCTTTATTTTGAAACCGGGTCTCACTAAGTTGTGGAGTGCCTCACTAGGTAGCTGAGGCTGGCCGTGAACCTGGATCCTCCGGTCTCAGCCTCCCGAATGCTGGGATTACAAGCGTGCGCCCCCACGCCCGACTGCTCCCACTTTTGATGCAGGCACAACTTCTAGACTTCTGTACTCCAAACTTCCTGATTGTAAACTGGGGGCTTTCATGACCCTTTCCTTGGGTTTGAAAATTTGCTGAAGCCATCCAGAAAACTCATCGAAAGAGTTTACTTGTATTTACTAGGTTGTTACAAGGATTATTATAAAAGATATAGATGTACAGTCAGATGAAGAAGTCCACCGGCAAGCTTTGTGGGAAGGGGCTTGGAAAATGCATGCCCTCTCTGGGAGTGCCACTTTCCAATCATCTCCACACGTTGTGGAAGCAACCTGGAAACTCTTCAAAACCTGTAGTTCAGTGATTTTTATGGAGGCTTTATCATGTAGGCATAATTGATAGTTAACTGAATCTCCAATCTGTCTCATCTTCCCAGAAGATGGGGCTGGGGTTGAAGGTTCCAATCATGACTTGGTTTTTGGTGACCAGTCCCAATCCAGGGACCCCCCTCCCCCCTACTCCTCAGCCTTGGCCAAGAGCCATATCATTAGAACCAAAGACATGCCTATCACCTAAGAAATATCAAGAGATTAGGAGTTCTATGTCTGAAACCAGGGTCAAAATTTAAATATTACAACAAAAGATTTTACTAGCATTGCTATTTTTCAAGAAATTATGTCTTAATTCACCTAAATAGCTACTGTTTAAAGAATGCATGTCTTAATTGATAATTTCAGTGATACCTGCGGACAATTTAATGGAACTTTTAATTTTGTTTAATACTGAAAAACTTATAAACACAACCTAATTAATGTTACACTACAACAAGTAATATGCTGTACATATTCATACAGACTAGTTTTACTTATGCAGCTTAGAATGAAAATGCTTCTAATATTTTTAAAGGAGTGAGTGATAAAGTAGAAGAATATTAAGATTTATTTCTGAAAATCTAAATTCAGATTTTAGAATTTCCACTAGATTCAGACTCAAGCCACTTAGTCTCATAATACTGTGTACTACTTGACTAATTTCTTCATATAGTTATTTTATATTTTAACTTAACTAAGCATATCAGCTGATTATTTTAATGATATATAGATAATCCAAAATGTGATTATCTGAATAATATGGAATGTCACCTTGAGTTGTTACTATTAGCTGACTTTAATATTAGTCAATAATATTAGATTTATTATAATTCTAATATTAGGCTAATGTTATACCCTAATAATATTACTCTAATATTAAAACCCAATATTAGTACAAACTCATTTTCTACACAACTTCTAAAATACCATGCCCCTATATTGAGAAAGATATATTGAGAAAGATATCTCACATCTTAATGACTTTTCAGAATAAGAGTTTATTTCTTGTTCACACTCAGTGTCTGTTGTGGACAGACAGGAGGGCTCCCCTCTGCTTGCTCATTGTGCTTGCTTGGAGACCTCTGTGGAGCATGCTTCCTCTCTGGGTCCTTCTATAATCACTGTGGTTTAGAGAGGAGGGCATGGCACATTGCACATTAGTTAATAAAGCTTTATACAAGTGCATGTGTTATTTTCATTCCTATGACATGGGTTAAACCAACTTTTAGAGTGTATGTGGGGAAATACCATCTAATTGTGTGCTCAGAAAAACCAGGATAATTGGTGACAGCCAAATGACTATCAAACTTTCTCTTAAAGCAAATCTACTAGTTGAATACTCAACTTTAGTGCTATTCAATATTGAACTCATTAAACATTATGATAAGAAAATATATCTTACATATTAATTTTCTTTTCCAAACTATGTCCCAATTGACTATCACTGCAGAAGATTTTTTTTTAAATTTCCCACATAATATCGACTCCTATTGCATATTTGAGGGAGATTATGTTACAAAGGGACCTTCCTGGACAGTGATTTTATCAATGCAAATTTCTCAAAATAAATGAAAATGTAAGGTCCTTATATTAGCTTTTTTTTCTTTTTTTCCGGTACTGGAGATTGAACTCAGGGGCATTCTAACTCCGAGCTATACCCCCCAGCCCTATTTTTTATTATTTATTTTGAAACAGGGTCTCACTAAGTTGCGGAGGGCCTCACTAAGTAGCTGAGGCTGGCTGCGAACCCGGATCCTCCATTCTCAGCCTCCCAAATGCTTGGATTACAAGCGTGCACTACCATACCCAGCTTTATATTAGCTTTTTGACAAAAATTATGTTGTCATTGGTGATGTTAGGTAGAAGTTCCATGAGCATATAGAGTTTTGTGGTAATGGTCACTTAGGAAAGCAAAACCATGATGATGGAAACATAGAAATGACTTAGGAAAATATCTCAAAAGCCTTAATTCACTTATTGGATAGAAGCAAAATAATACATGCATCAAAAAAATATGGGCCATGGGAAAAATCCAGTTTGTCATCTATTTTATGTAATTTTTAGGACACAGCCATGTCCATTTGTTATTATGTTGATTTTTGCAGCCCGTGTGCTATATATAATGCCAGAGTCAAATGATCACAACAGATACCTTATGGCTTCCAAAGCTGAAAATATTTACTCTATGGACCTTGGCAGGAAACATTTGCCCATCCCTGGACTAAAGAAAAAAATGTAATTGAAGAAAAAAGAATCATATTATAAAAGAAGACCTGAATTTGAATACTGATCCTTCTATGTATTGTGTGACTTTGACCAGATCCTTGAAATTTTCTGAGTTCTTTTCTTCATTAAATAGTCTAAATGACTTTTTAATATATGCATTGTAGTAACTGCATTTGCAGTCTCATGGAATTCTATAAAAAATCAAAAGATAATGTATTTAACAATATTTCGTAACTTAGGATGCAAATAAAATTGATAATTTTTAAGACTATTTTGTATTTCTTTGCTTTTCCTCATTGTTTGGAAGTTTGGAAGTAAAGTTTGAAATAAGATTTGTGAATTTCTATGAACCTCCGAAAGGTGCCTGAATAAGCTTTAATCAGAAAACATGAGTAATCATGTTTTCTGGGGAGAGGGCCTACAGTAGATACCACATTCTCAAAGGGGTTCATAATGAAAGGGCTTAGAATCATTGCCTTGAGTAATTTCTGCCTTAATTTTCAGACTTACTAAAAATATATTTTTATGGCTCTTCAAAAATTGAGAAAAAAGATTGTATTAGGAACACGGTAGGCATTTGTTAATGTAGATGCTGGTGGACTGCACTACTGCCTTGAGAGCTGTGTATGGTGCTCAGGAGACCATGTGGAAATGCTTTTCTAAAAACAAAGTCTTATTCTGCTACTTAGATATGAGTGATATTGTAGTGTCAATATTTTCAGTTCTCCTCAATTCCTGCAGATTCTGAGTTATTTTCTATAAATATGATGCAAAATGCCATATTTTAGAAAATCGGTGTTACTAATCTCTATCTACAACATTCTGGGTTTAAAAATTCAGACTTTGGAAAAAAATTCCAAGGAAATGAAATCAAAGTGCCAGAAAAAGAAGTCAATCAACTGTTTGGGACTAAATCAGGAGATAGAAATTATAGATTTATAACAATAAAATGGATATTGTTATGATAAAGACATTGTGAATATGAGTAATGATGGGAAAAATAGCAAAGACCTGATTATAAATCACGTTTCATAAACTCTTTGTCCTTTTGCCATGTTACCTAGTTGACATTTATAAATGTTTGTTGGAAGTTTGAAGATGTACAGTGCTAATTGCCTTTTAAAATTCACAGAAATGTTAGGGAAGGTATGTAAATCAAGGCAACTCAAGATAGACATTTTGCTAATGTCAATACAGAAAGGAAATCATATTTTTTTACATGGCATGAAAATAGGAATTAATAGTATGTTCACTTTTAAGTCAAATCCTGTATGCTCTCACTTAAAAATTAATAGGGAGAACATGCACAAGATTAAACAAACTAGCAGAATAAAGAACATAGCATGACAGGTCAGTCTTCCTCCTGTGGCTACTCCCATCCCCCTCTCTCATCCCCCACACAGAGAGTCAACCATTAGTACCATTTCTTGTTGTCATCCTGTAAATCATTTGTGTGTATATATTCATGTGTGCAAGTCTATGTGTCAATAATTAATGTAGACATATTCCTTTGTTGTGTAAGTGAAATTCACTCTGTACCTTGCTCCCTCCACAAAATAAGAAGTCTTGTAATTTTTTATCACTTCCTGAAAAGTTGCTTTATTACTGTAGCAACTACATAGTATTCTATTTTAAAGATATGTCACAATTTCTTTATTTGCTATTTGCAGCTACATGTTCTTTAAACAACCATTTGCTGTTTGCCACTACAAACAGTGCTGCATTCCATGTTTAAATTACATATACAATTCCATTTCTACTTCTAAGTTATTTTCCTGTGCTTAGTTTTTAAAAATCTTGATTGACTTTTTTATTTTATTTTTTAATATGCTTTTATTGGTGCATTACATCATAATGTAAATCATGTTGACATTGACATATTGATTGACTTTTAAAAATCAAACTGCAGGTATTTTTCTCACATATGGTAATATATGATCAATGTAAAGTGGGAAAATGTATAAATGTATAAACTAGGTCAGACCATATTTCCCTATAGTGATTCTGCTATGTCTGGTTGATATAAGTTGATGTGATATCATAATCATTGGCATTTAGAGATAGTTAGCATGCCAGTATTGGTGGTCTTCATGGAAGTTTGTGCTTTATGACACATTTGCTATTGAATAACTTGTTAGTTTTTCAAATTAAAAAATAAAAATGATTTGAATAGAATGAATTTACAGTAATTACAGATTATAGAAAGGGAAAGTATGAATTAAGAGTCCACATTTAGGGAAAGGACAAGGCTTTTTATAATTACCTTTTCTGTGCTTATAGGAAACTGCAGAAAGAATTAAGGTGTAAAGATGCATGTGTGGAACAGTGCTTTTCATCTTCCTTCCTAGCCTCCTGCCCTCCTAGAATTCTTTCTTTATAACTTCCAATATTCTAAAATTTATAAAAGCAGATAAGTGGATCCATTAGTGCATGGTGTGTGCATGGTACGTGTGTGTGTGTGTGTGTGTGTATGTGTGTGTGTGTGTGTGTGTAGATGGAGTGTGACCTGTATATAAAGAAAGCTACCTGTTTCCATAGGCACAAGTTTGAGGTCAGACAGAGCTGCCTTAAAACACTGGCTGTGTCACTTTTCCTCAGCCCTTAAATATGCCAGAGTCTTGGTATAAACACCTTCTGAGTGTATTACTTGGGGACCGACTGAGAAAATACCCCCAAAGTGCATAGCACACCACCATGCTTTGCATAGAGTAGATTCTCCATCAGCATTGAGTTCCTTCTACACATTCTCCTGGTCTGATGTTCCTACTCAGATAGTGAGGAATGGACCTTCCCTCCATTTTCTACCAAGCTCAAGGCTTATTGCACACATTCTGCTCTCAGTGGAAAATTGTGGCATATCAGCTATATGTAGAGAAGTTATGCCATTGTTATATTTAGAAAAGCGTTTCTACAAGTAAAAATGAGTACCTTTGGAAAATTACCTTCAACAAGCTTGCAGTTTAAAAGTGGTGGAGTATATCTCTGCTGTGCCCTTCAATACTCTTTTTACTTATAAATATTGAATTCAATAATGTATATTTGCATTTACCATGTGGGAGAAAACCATGATTTTCAAGCTAAATGGCATTACTCTATTGACATTGAGAGTATAGTTTTAAAATATGTAAATATGAAAGTATATGTAAAATATTGCTTTTTCCGTAGTGTATATTTTAGAATACAAATATATCAGTTTTAAGACATTTAGTTTGTCAAAATCAAAGAATATGTGAGACTCTAATTCCATACCAGAGATGAGTCCTAAAGATGGCAGGAAATACTGCACTTGAACTGAGTTGAATTGATACCTCTTAATGGTTTGGTGATATGCCCTTTCATCTGAGTAACCCAATTTTAGCTGTCATCACTCATATTCAGTATCCGGTTAGTTACATGTCTTTCAGGTAGCTTACCTGTCACTCTCTCTATATATATTTTCTCCTGTCTCAGACTGACAGTAGTTGATGAGTTTTGAATTACTGCCTCAAAGTACCTGCCAGGGCAGGGACAGTTCCTTACACCCTAACTTCAAATAAAATTATATTAAATATCACCAGTCAGTACTTGAAAACTGCATTTTATCTCTCTAATCTATACTACCTGGTTATCATTAGTTGCTTGGCCTTGATTTTCTATAGTTGGGTAGTGACGGGGTTAGAATTCTAGTGACCACTGCAGCCTCTTCTGTTTTACACTTTTGTTTAAAAAAAAAAAAAATCCAGCAGCCTCCCCGCCAGTTAATGGCACTTTTATTGTGAATATAGAAATATAATAGGCCATCTCAAATAAGATACTATCTGGCAATCCTTTGAGAGATATCAAAGTAGTTCTGTCAAAATAACAGATAAAAATTATTTTGCTTACCACTTGCTAATGAAGGGATAAATATTCTGGTAGCTGCTGATGCCTCCTTGGCTGTGAGGATGACATGGGAGCACTTGATTTCATAATTTCATTAAATACCAAGTAGTTGTTTTTCTACCTCTTCATACTCTAAAAAGAGTATTAGAAGAGAATGTTGGCTTACTTTAGGTATATTTCAGAAGAAAAAGTACCATCATTGTTAGTATCTTCATCATTACTACCATTTTACAAAAAATCAGCCAAGAGATACTTATTCTAAGCATCAATTATAAAACCCAAGTCAAGCTTTGTGGCTAGGAAAATGACGTTAGCTCGCTGATATTCATTTACTACTATTTCCCATGTGTCATACTCCTTGCTAAGTCCTTTATTCATATTATATAATTTTCAATGCTCTTTTACAGGTGGGAAAACTGAGGCACAGGGAGGTTCCTTTTTTTTTTTTTTTGTAACTTTTTCAGTAACTGGTTGGCTGACCTAGGATTCAGATAGACTCTTTGGGCTCCGGAGACTGTAGTATTCATAATTATGCTATATTCCCTTCAGTATATTTGAAAATAAATTTGAATGAATCTGTTTGTAATTGAAGAAAATTATTGTAAATCAAAGATAGAATAGCTTTCTTGGCAATTCTCATTACATATGTTCCCCAAGCTTCAAGTTTCCTAAATGAAAAAAAATTAAATTTTGCATTTATTATACCTACTATGTTACAGTCAAGGAAAATTGATAGGGAATTCTATACATGCATACTGATAGTATAGCTTTGTTTATTGGAATTATGGCTTATTGTTTGATGCCAAGATCAGAAATATAATGGCAAATTATACTGAAGTTCCTGTATGAAAAGTCTTTCAATAATAATATTTAAAGTATGATTTCCAGGAAATACATTATACAGAAGTTCAGATTCCTGGTTTATAATATTTCTTAATAGATGGGAAAATTTGTTATTCAAATTTATTACTAAGAAATGGTTGCCCATTTCTTTGATGCTATTGGATCATTTTTTACCCTCTCAGGATAGGAGAAGAATATAATCATCAGGCATTTAAATAGCATATGAATTTTAAGCTATTTAAAGAATTATAATTTCATTATACATTACTTTTCTATTTATTGGCTTGGGATTCAGAAAAAGTAGTTAAAAGTAATTCATCAACATTTAGTACTCATGTTCTATCAAAAGTACATATCTTTAAACACAATCAAATGTAGGACCTTTGAATGTTCTGACTGTGAAAGCCATATGGGGACTGAGAAAGTCTATAAGATCCTCACATAGTTCCAACATATTAAGGATTCAACTAGGGAAGTTAGCAAACAATACGCAGATATTTTATTGTTGTTTATGGGCAAAATTTCCTTGTGAAAAAAATTTCCTTCAAATTTAGCTGCAGTTGTAGGCTATATAAATATGTCTTATCAGCAAAAAAAAAAAAGTTTGGGAGAGCTTATTAAAAATATTTTAAGAAATATGCAGCTTCTCATAGATTTGCAAATTGACAAGTATAGTGTTGGATTTTATTATGTAAGTTGCACCTAAAAATAGCAAGGGAGCCATCTTGTGAAATCCTGCTTGAACTGCAGGTATCTGATTTCTGGGCCTAAAGGAAATCTAGTGATATTAAATTTAACACAAAATGTCAAAACAGCCCTTTGAATTGGTTACTTTAATTGATAAATTATTTCTGATACACCTGACTAGGTAAAACGCAAATGTTTGTAGAATGGCATGTTAGGTAAAAATGGCATGTCAGGGTTATATAAGTAAAGAAAAAAAAAAAAACCTTTTTAAGCTTGAGAAGCAGTAGGCTATAGCAATGATCTCAAAAACTTACTCTAAGCAATTGAGTTATTGGTTTAAATCTTGGCCTTAACTTTTAGTAAGTGTTTAAACTTCAACATATTACTTCATTTCCACAAACTTCAGTTTCTACATTCAGAGAGTAGAAATAATTAATTGTACTTAAACGTCATAGGGTTTGTTTTGAAAATTAAATTAAGTATAATATATAAGGAATGAACACTATTTGGCATGCAACGAGAGCACAAATGTTTAATAAGTAATTATGTTTACCATTATCTTTCTTATTGGTAATGAGAAATATTTTATTATTATTTTATAATTGGTAATGAAATTATAGTAATAGACTGATACCATAGCCAGTCTAGAAGAGATCCACTAGTCAAGGTCATTCTAAAGACAAAAAGGCGGAGACAGATTTACCTTGAGGCTAAATTATTGTAAGCCTAGGACTCATTCATTTGCATGGGACTGCTTCCTAATTTTTACTCTCCCCTCCTCCCCTCCAAGGAGCCTCTCCTTTAATATTATAGAACTTCAGACCCATAAACTCTGTATCTGTTACAGCAGTATAAGTCTGAATCACTTCTGCAGATATTTAAAAATACATATGTACATTCTTTTCCTCTCCCAGGAGAAAACAGAAATTCAGTTATTGGTGGGGTGGATAGTTAGGTTTCAAATGTGATTCACACATTCTTGGTTTAAAACTAGTGATAATAAAAGAGCAAAGTGTGGAAGTTCAGGAATGCATGCATTCTTTTTATCAAGGTTATCATTTAAATGTTTCTTAAGTCTTTTTATTTGGAGCCATATTCCTTATTCACTAGTTGGGTTCTTTGTTCATTCAGTGTAACTATAGCTTTCTTAAATAGATGAGTTGTGATTGTCATTTCACTTGGATTTCTGAAAGACTCACTCTTCTCACAGTGCTAATGAGCACCTCCTCAATTTTATAATATTCTCTCGCCCCATCTCCAACTCTTTATTCTTTTGCCATATAACATTGTTATTTTCTGCATTTAAAATAACATATATTGCTTAGAATGATACTAGTATTTTTATTATTACGTTTAGGGGTGATTTTTTTATAATTTGTGTAGACCAAGAACCTGGCTTTTTCTTGTCAGTCCTGAGTAAAATTAAAATCAGTAGAAATAATTAAGGCAATAGAACTAGCTAGATATGAGCATGTCAGTGTAATTAAAACATGTGGTATTAATAAAAATATGTAGGCAATTCTTTTCAATTCATCATCTTTTCAAGAACATCTGCTATGAGCAAATCCCTACATAAGATAAGGAAAGGAAAGAACATTACAATAGGGCTGCTGCTCCCAAGAAGTGTATGATATAGAAGAGGGATAAGAGCATGTAACCAAATGGCAAGAATTCATGTTAGAGTCATGCCTACTGCCTCTAGGGGAAGCAGTGCTATGTATGTTGAAAGAAGGTAAGATCTCAGCTGGATGAAAGGGTAAGGAAAGTCTATATATTCAAGGCAGTGGTGTGTGAGATGGGCAGACATGGCAGGTAGTATTTCAACATGATAACAGAAGGGCTATGGTGTGCCAACTGGAAGGAGCCAAGCACATAAAAGATGTAAGGAATCAGAAAAGTTTAGCTTATTTTTTTTTCAGTGAGTAATGGTGACTCAAGTGTTACTAAAAGGTAGAATTACATACAAGTGAGTATTGGGACATACAGAGTGGTGATTTGTACTTATGAATCTTGAATATTTCTGGGTTTAAAATTACAGAATATTAAGACAAAAGTTGTAGAGTTCACTATTATGAAATGGATTCAGGTGAGAAAAGCCCATGGTCAGGCTCTGTGGACACCTCCAAGTAGTGGCTGTGGAACTGTTAGGAAGCAAGGAATAAGAATGGAAGGACTGGTGGTAAAGGCCTTGCTGCTCTTGCAAAGTCACAGGACTTCCAGGGTGTAAGAATAAGGAAGACTTGAGAACTCTGGCCTGTGATGACTGATTTAAACACAACGTGATGGTTGTGTCAAGAACCTGTGTGCTGGGGAGGAGTATTGTCCAGAGCACACAGAATTTGGGACCATATAAACATAAATGTCACTGGGAATGTGGGCCCGAGAGAAGGAGAAGGGGCAATCTCTATCAATACGTGCTCCACTTAGAGGTGCTTGTAACTCTGTCCATGAGGTATTTAATAAAAGGTCACCAAAAAGCTGGCAGGACAAAGTTAACAACAGTTATCCATTTGTGAAGGAGAAAACTCTAAATTTTTGTAGGGAGAAAGATGAAATAAGCTAGTGTCTTATTTTTAAAGGAAAAATACTAATCAGAAGTCCAGTCCATGATCCATCTCGAATTGACTCCTGTGCAGGGTGAGAGGTATGGATTTAGTTCCATTTTTCTACAAACAGATAACCAGCTTTCCTAACACCATTTGTTGAAAAGGCTGTCTTTTCTCCAGCCTTTTCAATAGCGTATGTGTTTGGCCCCTTTGTCAAGGATCAATTGCCTATAAGTGTGTGAATTTGTTTCTGTATCTTCTGTTCCATTGTTCTATGTGCCTGTTTTTGTGCCAATACCATGCTGTTTTAATTACTATAGCTCTATAGTATAATTTGAAGTCAGGAATTGTGATATCTCCTGCATGGTTCTTATTGGTGAGAATTGCTTTGGCAATTCTGGGTTTTTTGTTTCTCCATATGAAATTTATGACTGATTTTTCTAGATATATGAAGAATGACATTGGTATTTTGATAGGGATTGCATTGATTCTGTAGATCACTTTTGGTAGAATGATCAATTTGATGACAAGTATTCTGCCTAACAAGAACAGGGGAGATCTTTCTATCTTCTAATATCTTCTAAAAATTCTTTCTTTAGTGTTTTATAATTTTCATTATAGAAGTCTTTGACTTCTTTGGTTAGGTTTATTCCTAGTTATTTTATTGGTTTTGAGGTTATTGGGAATGGAATTATTTTCTTTATTTCTTTCTCCATGGATTCATGGCTCAAAGACATGGAAGTTAGATCAAAGATGGTGAAGCTACTAGAAGAAGGCATAGGTTCAGTACTCCAACATATAGGCACAAGTAGAAACTTCCTCAGCAAGACCTCCAAAGCTCAGGAAATCAAAACAAGAATTAGGAAGTGGGATGGCATTAAACTCAGAAGTTTCTGCTCATCAAAGGAAACCATCAAGAGTCTAAAGAGAAAGCCCACTGAATAGGAGGAGATCTTTACCAGCTATCCCTCTAACAGAGGATTAATATTTGGAATATACAAAGAACTTAAAGGCTTTACACTAGAAAAACAAATAACCCAATCAAGAAATGGGCAACTGAATTGTATAGACACTTCACAAAAGAAGAGATACAAATGGCCAATAGATACACGAAATAATGTTCAACATCTTTGGCATTAGGGAGATGCAAATAAAAACTACATTGAGATTCCATCTCACCCTAGTCAGAATGGCAATCATCAAGGAGTCAAGTAAAAATAAATGCTGAGGAGGATGTAGGAAAATAGGAACTCATCTACACTGTTGGTGAATGGATTGCAAACTAGTTCAGCCGCTATAGAGATCAATGTAAAGATACCTTAGATAACTGGGGAATGTATTCACCATACCATCCAGCTATACCACTTCTGGGTATCTTTCCAAAGAGAATGAAACTAGAGAACTACAGTAATATATGCAAAACCATATTCATAGCAGTTCACAATAGCCAAATTATGGAATCAACCCAAGTGTCCATCAACAGATGAATGGATCAAAAAACTATGGGAAATAAACACAATGGAATTCTACTCAGCAATTAAGAAGAATAAAATAATGCCATTT
>PVLC010013013.1:21117-42885 GCA_004027655.1 Graphiurus murinus | reverse complement strand
TCATCAATTTCCTTCTTCATCTTTCTATAATTTTCCTTATAGAGATCTTTAATCTCCTTGGTTAGGTTTATCCCCAAGTATTTTATTTTTCGGGGTGCTATTGTGAGTGGGATTGCCTTCTGGATTTCTTTTCCGATTGATTTGTCATTGGCATATAAAAAGGCTTCTGATTTTTTAAGATTGATTTTGTATCCGGACACCTTACTGAATTCCAGCCAGAATGGCAATCATAAAAACCACGAACAACAACACCTGCTGGCGAGGGTGTGGAGAAGTGGGAACCCTAATACACTGTTGGTGGGATTGCAAACTTGTGCAACCACTGTGGAAAACAGTATGAAGGATCCTCAGATGATTGGGAGTGAACCTACCATATGACCCAGCAATACCACTACTGGGTATATACCCAACAGAATGGAAACGAAATTATCAGACCGATGCATGTGTATCTATGTTTATAGCAGCTCAATTCAATTCACAATAGCCAAACTATGGAAGCAGCCAAGATGTCCAGCCACAGATGAATGGATTACAAAACTATGGGATATATACACAATGGAATTTTACTCAGCCATAAAGAAGAATACAATCATGTTCTTTGCAGGGAAATGGATGCAACTGGAAAACATTATGTTAAGTGAGATTAGTCAGTCTCAAAGAGTTAAGAAGCATATGTTCTCCCTAATATGTGGATGCTAGGGAGAAGATGGGGCATAGGAGGGTCTCCAGATGAAAAGGAGAGATCCTCGATAAGCAAGGAAGTTGATTTAATTGTAGTGGACGCAGGGGGCAGAGGGACGCCCTAAAGTACATGATGTAATTACACAATCATATCAAGGTCACTCACCAAAGTGAACCTGAGGGGGAGGGAAGGGGAGGGGATTGGGGTGGGAATTGGGGAAGGGGTCAACTGAGAATTGTGTGCAAATATGTTGTTAACAACTCCTACTTAACAAAGATGTATGCTATATTGCACGAATTACTACAATAAAAAATTTTTAAAAAAATGGGTAAATGATCTAAATAGACACTTCACAAAAGAAGAAATACAAATGGCCAATAAATGTATAAGGAAATGTTCCACATCATTAGCAATCAGAGAGATGCAAATCAAAACTACCTTGAGATTTCACCTACCTCCAATCAGAATGGCAATCATCAAGAACACAAACAACAACAAATGCTGGTGAGGGTGTGGAGAAGTGGGAACCCTAATACATTGTTCATGGGATTGGAGACTAGTGCAACCACTTTGGAAAACAGTATGGAGGATCCTTAGATAAATGGGCATGAACCTACCATATGATCCATAATTTTTAATTTTAATGAGATCCAGGCTATCAGTTATTTCCTTAAGGATTCATGCCTTTGAATTTTCATCTAAAAAGGTTTCCATTTGTTGTTGTTGTTATTTTTGAGGAATTTTATTGTGCATTTTATATTTAGGTCTAGGATTCATTTTAAGTTAATTTTTGAAAGGTATAAAGCTTGTGTCTGAATTTATATTTTTGAATGTGATTGTCAGTTGTTCCAGCACTACTATTTGAAAAATCTGGTAAATCTTTGATTTATTATGTTTCTTATGCTCCTTTGTCAAAGATTAGTTGACCATATTTAAATGGGTCTATTCCTGGTTCTCTGTGTTAGTCAGATTTCTATTACAAAAAAAATGCATGAGATAATCAACTAACAAAGAGAAAAGTTTTATTTTGACTCACAGTTTTGGAGTTTCTAGTCCATGATCAGTTGACTCTGTGCCAGGTCACACATTATGACAGAAACCTTTTGCAGAACAAAATTGCTCAGCACATAACCAGGAAGCAAAACAATTAAAAAAACAAAAAAAGTAAGAGAAAGAGACAAAGAGATCAGGGTCCCACAATCCCATTTAAGGCATGCCTGATTGACATAAATACCTCACACTAGGCTCTACCCTTTAAAAATTCTACCACCTCTCAATAATGCCTTTCTAGGAATCGAACTATTAACATTGGTTATTTACAGGGAATATTCCAGGTCCAAACTATAGCCCTCTATTTTGCTCTATTGATCTAGTTGTCTGTTCTTTCATAAATCCTACACTATCTCAATTATTGTAATCTTTTAGTAGTCTTAGAGTCAGATATAGCTTGTTCTCTAAATTTGCTCTTTTCCTCTAATACTGTATTGTCTACTTGGGGTCTTTCATCTTCAAGAATTAGTTTGTAGTTAAGAATTTCTTCTTCATGAAGCTTTAGAATTAGTTTGTAGATAACCACAAAATAACTTGCTGGAATTTTGCCTAGAACTGCATTGAATCTATAGTTCAAGATTGGAAGAACTGACATCTTGACAGTGTTGAGTCTTCTTATCCATGAACATGAAATAACTCATTTATTTAGTTTCTCTGTGCATATGTTCAAGAGAGTTGTAAAGCTTTCTTTAAGGGATGCTAATGTAAATGGTAATGTGCTTTTAATTTTAAATTCCATTAGTTTACTTCTGGAATATTGGAAAGACACTTGGCTTTTGTATATTTTCCTTGTGTCCTGCAAACTTACTATAACTGATTATTTTTAAGATACTTTGGTTAATTTTTTTTTTAGATTTTCAACATAGAAAATAAGGTCATCTGTGAGTAGTGAGCTTTATTTTTTTCCCCTCACAATTTGTATAGCTTTATTCTCTTTTCTTGTGTTATTGTACTAGTTAGAAGTTCCAGTACAATGTTAAAAAATAGTTGTAGGAAGAAACATTGTTGCTTTGTTGCTAATCTTA
Organism: Graphiurus murinus; assembly: GCA_004027655.1. Classification (NCBI taxonomy): domain Eukaryota; kingdom Metazoa; phylum Chordata; class Mammalia; order Rodentia; family Gliridae; genus Graphiurus; species Graphiurus murinus. The sequence continues at coordinate 40,128 of PVLC010013013.1, read as the reverse complement.
GTGAAAAAGATTCTAGTTTCTTGCCTTTAAATATGATTTCAGTTGCAGAGTATTTATAAATACTTTTGATCAATTTGAAAAAGCTCCTCCTCTGCTTCAAGTTCACTAAGAATTTTTATCAAGAATAGGTATTTGATTTTTTTCAAGTGCCCTATCTGAATCTATTGATATGTTTATGTGATTGTTCATTTATTTTTAAACTAGAAAACATAATGTATTTCATTAATTGATTTTTAGTTGTTGAGCCAATTTTGCAGACTTAGCATAATTTTTAGTAGGTCATGGTGCATAATTTTATTTTGCATATTGTTTTGATTTGCTAATATGTTTTTGAGGATTTTTGTATTTGTGTTTAATGATAGATAATGTTCTGTAGTTTTTGTTTTTTTGTAATATCTGGTTCTTGTATTAGGATGATGCTGGCCTCAGAATAAAGGAGAAATTATTCCTTCTGCTAACTTAATTTTTTATGCTTAATTTATTTTACATATTTTCCTCATTCTGTTTTACATTTCTATATTATCTCTTCTACTATTACTTATTTAATCTCTTTTCTATGTATGTTTTTGGGGTTGTTCAAAGATTTTGCAGTTTTAAATAATGTTTTGATAAATAATTGCCTACTTTTTAAAATTTTGGAGTATAGAAGTTCAAATAATTTAGCAAAGTGGGATTGTTGGATTAAAGAGCAAATGCCCCTACAATAACAACATATTGACAAATTCATCTTGAAAATTAGCAACAATTTTACCCCAATAAAAGAATATAAGAGTGTCCATTTTCTCATAGGTAAGGAATATATTGTCAACCTCTTAAAATTCTGAGAATCTCATAGTAGAGAAACTGTAACACGGGGTAGTTATATTTTCATAAACTTAGAGACTACATTTAATCTTTTAAATGATTTGTTTGTGGTTTTGACCTCTTTTAAGTCAGGTTTTCATTTTGTTTTGTTTTCCTCATTTTAAGAGTTCTTTGTATATTATGGATAGCATCTCAGTATTTACATATATGATGTGGAATGTTTTCTCCCTATTTATCTTTTGTCTTGGGCTGCCTATGTTAACGTTTTGGTGTTCTTTTTTTGTTTTGGTTGCTAGAATATAACGTTTTGGTGTTTTTTGTTTGTTTTCTTTTGTAGTCAAACTTACCAATTTTTTTCAAAAATTTATATCTGAATTTTTAGTCAAAATTAAGGATGTCCTTTGTACTGATGTTAGTGAAGAATTCACCCTTTTTATATAAATGGATGGCTTAATTTTGTATATTTATACATCTGAAACATTATATTTATTTAAAATATATAAGATTTATATATACTTTAATATTTTTCCAAAAGTGTTTCAGTTTTCTAATTTCACTTACTAAGTAGAATATCTTTTCCCCCTGTGGTTTGAAATGCCAGGTTATACATACTAAAATTTCCTCCATGAACCTGAATTTGTTTCTGCTTTCTTTTATAGAATTCCACTAAACAGTCTCTGTGTATCATTAAAACATTTTTAATTGTGGAACTTTCATAGTAAGTTTTAATTTCTGATAGAATGAGTCTTCCATCATAACTTTTCTCCTTCGCTGCTTTCCTAATGTCCTTGGATGTTTATTTTCCATATGAATTTTGGTATCAACTCCATAAGTTGTTATGGTTTGGATCTTAAAGGTCTCCCAAAGGCCCAATGTTGAGTCTTGGCCACCAGCTTATAGCACTATTAGAAGGTGGTGGAAACTTTAGGAGTGGGTACTGGTAGAAGGAAGTTAAGTCATTGTAGGCGTATCCTTAAAGAGAACCTTCCTCTGTCTCTCTATTTTTGCTTCCTCATCACCTTGTGGTGAGCTGCTTCCCCATGATTGCTTCCACCATGAAGTACTGTGTTGCTACAGGCCCAAAAGGCAGCAGAGCCAGCCAAGCAACCTTGGACTGAAACAACTGAAACCATAAGCAAAAGAAATTGTTCCTCTTTATAAATTACTATCTTAGATATTTCGTCAAAATGACAGAAAACTAGCAAACTAGTTTCTTATTGGTTTTGAATTATTATTATCTTAAAATTGTAATCTTAGAAGGGAGTGAGTCTTCATGCTGCTGAGTTATACAGCCTAAAACCAGGAATATATTTCAAATCAATGTTTATATCCTTCAGAAGCATATTATTTCTTCATATATTAATAATTGCTTATCTCTTTCATTTTATTTTTTCATCAGAAGCATTATCTTATCATTACTAACTTACTACATCCAAAGAAACTATTAAGTCACTTCCTTAAAGACAGATCTCTGGTTTAACAAGAATTTTTTTTAACATTTAAGGTTATTTTCACATTTGAAGTTGACTTTTTGTTTGTACTCTCCTTTTTCTCTCTTGCACAGTTTTTCCATACATATCCATACAATTTAGCTCCCTGCAATGTTCACAAAAGAAACCCAAGGCTTAGTTCTGCAAGAAATTGTTTTCTTTTTTAAAACTTAAGTGATTTAAAGTCATTTTTTGTCTTCTGATTATACTAAAGGCATTTTTGTGATTCTGTTTGTTCTTCTGCTGTTCTCTATAGTTTTTTTTCTACAATACATGGAGGGATATGAAATTAAACTACTACCATACCTTCTTTCCTTGAAACAAAAATCACTTTTAATTATCAAATTAGACATGACTAAATCTCAGTCCTTATAAAAGGTTGTATGTTACAAAATTTTTCCATAATCAAATAATTCATTCCAGTTCAAGTTTGTCCCTCCAGACAAATTTAGAATTTTCTTTTCATCAGTCAATGATTTGTAACATATTATGTTTCATTTCATAGAGAGAAGGGGATTCTGGTAACCAACACTTGTTGTTTAATTTGAGTTTAAATGAGTTAAACTCAGGTTCCCAATGTAAATATTTCTCTCTATGCTCCAAATCAGTGGTTTTAATTTGTGCTCTGTGGAGTCTTAGTGGTTCTGTGGAGAAGAGGAAAGAGTGGACATGTGGGCAGGCCACACATCACTTCACCAAAACAGCTCTGCTTTTAATGTGTCTTTATTTGGAGTTTGTTATAAATTATCAAGCAATATATGGTTCATCTGCTAAAAAAGTTTTAAAAGAGAGAAAATACACATATATCTAAATCATTTTGTCTTTTTCTGCTTCTAAAGATGTATTGTCTTATTTATTTATACACATTTTCATAGAAAACTACCTCAATTCCACTTAGAAGTAGTTCAGTAGAAATAGAATGTATGAATAAAGATTATATCCTATTAGGAGGTCTCTATTTTCAGTCTTAATTTCTTATAACTAAGGGTTATTGCTCAGTTATATATTGCTTAAAAAGACACAAGCCTAAACTTTGTGTCTTAAAACAACAACATTATCTGTCATAGTTGTGCAAGTTTACTCAGTTCATCAAGGCTCCTCTGCTGCTCTCACTTGGGTCCTTACGGATGGCATTCAGATGTCAACTTAGGATGAAGTCATGTGGATGTTTGCCTGGAAAGCTTAGATGACTGGGTCAATCTCTTTCTTAATATAGTCTCAGGGATTTTCTCCATGAGGTCTTTTTGCAAAGCAGAAAAAGTCCTTATATGGTGGCCCAAGGCTTCAAGAGCCACAAAAGTGAAAGCTATTAGGCTTTCTAAGGGCATAGCCCCAAACTAACAGGGTGGCTTCCTCCATATTCTATTAGTTAAAGCTAGTCACAGGCCCAACCAAGATTGAAGTAGAGGGGACAATACAAGGGCATGAATACCAGAAGGGATGGTTTATTGTGGTCCATCTTTGTTGTGCTTTTGAACATCCTATTTTACACTTTGAAGTACAAAATGAGGAGCAGATGATTTCAGTTTTGCTATGCTCAAAAAACAAACCTCTTCAAATGGTTTCCCCCTGTTTTACATGTGTTCTAGTTTACCATGTGCTTCTACTCTGTAACTTCTTACTTTCTAGGGTAAGGCTGTTTAAATGGCCAGGGCCAATGGTTAAGGCATGAACATTTACTAGGCAAGTTTTGTTTTCTGCAACATGTCTTTTTATGTAATGAATACATTAAAAATATGCTTCATTTTAAAATTTCTTTTCTCTGGGATGGGTATAAATTATGTGAGCATCAAAAATCTTGACAGCTAGGTTTCCACTTGTCTATTATTGTCTTACTTGTTATATAATATTATTATATATATCAATTATGTAACTTACAATACATATAATAAGTGATAAAACATACTTGTATTGAAAACTGAGCAGATTCTATAGCAAAATCCTCATGTCCCATGTTCCCACCAAGTACAATAGCGTATGTAAGATACTGCTTTTTCAGTAGTTGCATTCTTCCTTTATAGTGGCACACAAGCTGTATTTCTGTTATGTGCTCTCCTATCCTGGGCAACTAGGTGTAGAAGCCTTCAATTCGAAGGTCTATAACAAAAACGTCTTAGTGTTCTCAGCAATTACCATAAGAATTATTCTTATATTGAAAACATCAGAGCTTTCAACAACATTTTCTATGCCTGAGCCAACTTTTAAATTTAATTTCTCGTCAATTAGTTAATTAATGTAACAGAAAAATCCAAGGGAATTAGTTTGTATTTTAGTTGACAATTTTTCCAAGCCTTATTTTAATCAAGCATGATATTAAAAAGATACTTCTTGGACAGTTACTTCTATATTTCATTTTCAATCTCAAAATCCTGCTCACAGATTAAAAAGAGTAGCATACACTGCAGCTAGAATTCATCTGATGGCTAGGTTTTCAATATGTATCCTACTAAATCTTGATATGTTCTCCGTGACTCCTTGAACTATATCAATGGGGTGCCTAACAAAAACTGAACTAGTAAATTGTCTTCTGCTGAACTTATCTCTGTAGGAATTTTCTCTTTTGAACATTTCACAGCAGCTTATCATCTGCTGTGTGGGCATGTGTCTATGTAAGCAATAAGGAACTTATAATATTTAATATTATGAGAAATAATTTTAAAGTAACACTAACTTGTATTATAAGATATATATGAATTTTTGTCCAGAGAACATTTTTTTGTGAGTAGAAATAAGGGAAAGTAGTCATCTCTCAACTGGGAGAAAGAACACTGCTCCATGGCTCATTTGTCTTTACACCAACAGTGTTAGGCTGAAGTGAGCTCACCACAGGCCCACACAAGCCTTCTCAAGCCCCCTTAGAGAAAAGGCAGCCATAAGTAGGACAGGAGCAAGAGTTGAAAATTTATATTGGAAAGTGGATGTGTCTGCATATTTCACTATCTGTAATATATTATTTATAACTTTGAGGATTCATTTATGTAGCTATGTAACTAATCAGTGAGTTGTTTTTTTGTTTTTGTTTTTTGTTTTTTAATTTTAAGTATGTGCCAAGGACTACAAAGCAGAACTTTGTCTACAATATATACCAGTAGCTGAGAAAGATTGTTATTAAGGAGACTCTAAAATAAGTCAGAAGAGGCTGGTCATGGTAGATAGTACACACGCGCGCGCGCACACACACACACACACACACACACATACAAACACACACATACACGTACACACACACACATATACACACCTTATGTAATTTCTCTGTAAACTTTTAACTTCATTCATCTTTAACCTCGCTGCTGTTGACCTCTACAAGATTCCTTTCTTCCGTCCTTTCTTCCTTCCTAGCTAATTCATTCTTCAAAGCCTCTCTAAGGGCTTTATCCTATGCTTTGTCTCTGAGGAGACTCTTGGACTAACTTAACTGATCACATAAAAGAAGTATTTCTAAGTAAGATTCTGCATCTCACCAACATTTCTCTAGTTAATTTCTTCATGGCTGACTCAACTTTGTTTCTTAGTTCTAATAATTAAAAAAGAAAGAAAAAGAAAGCAAACAAAAAAGGACTGAAATTATTACTAATCAATATTTCTTATTTTAGAATGCTTCAGATTTACTGGTGACACTAATTTATTCTGTATTACTTTACATTGTGCTTCATCAATGCAGGATAGTAATGGTGAAATAATATATCTGTATAAATAATTATGATTAAAAGGAAAACAGGCTTCTATATTCCTTTTGATGGGGGAAGTGGTAGTGGGGATTGAACCATGGGACATTCTACCTATAACCTCTCCCCTTTTATATTTTGTTTTGAAACAGGGTCTCACTAATTTTATGAGGATCTGGCTAAACTGTTGAGGTTGGCTTTGAATCTTTGGTCATCTTGTCTCAGCCTCCCAAGTACTGGGATTACAAGATTACTGTATCTGACTCTGCCATATTCACAGAAGAACATAGTCAATTCTTATGTAGTCCTGTCTATAAGTTATGCACAAGCTTTATTTTATTAATTATCAAAACACTCATCTGAAGAAAGCTTGTTCATACTCCCTCTTTATAAAAGAAGAAACCAAGATGCAGAAACTTGAGTAACTTGGTTGAGAGCATGAGAAATTAGAGTTGACCCTGACTTCAAAGTCCATGATCATATCTAGAGTGAGTTTACTATTAAGAAATGAAGTCAAAATATGACTAGCATTTGTTAAACAACAGGAGATGCACATTGTATACCCTTTATTCTTCACAGCACCTATATTACAGAAGTGTTAATATACTTATTTTGCAACTGAGAAGACAGATTTTTAAATTTTAAGATAACTTGACTAAATTCAACAACTATTAAGATGCAGAACAATGTTTAAAACTTGGATCATTGCATTCAGTGTTTCTTTTCTATTGCACTTTGCAATATTGGTGGGTTTTAAGGTATTAAATTACCTATATTCAATATGTTTCTTAAATAGACGAGTATAGTAGGAAAAGGAAACCTAAAAACACAACAATGTGCTAAAGTAGTGCAGATGAGCAGAGAATACAGTATGAAGGACATATTCTGCATACTTTTTCTGGTAGGTAGTGGAATTACTGAATAGTGTTAAGTAAAGAGTAGCACAAAGAAACATGGACTCTTTAGAAAAGTCACTTTGGAATTAGCAGAGAATCAATGGAAAGGATGTACTATTGGATATACTAAATATGTCAGATCATCAAGATGTGGAGTCTAATTAGATGTACAGAATAATAGAAAATAAGTTGTCTAGCCTAAGGCTCAGTTTTCTGACTGGTTTTCTGGATAAAAAGTAAAGCTATTGACCAATATAGAGAATCCAGGAATAGAATAAGGTTTGGGGTTTAAAAAAATGATAAGTTCAGTTTTATGAATATATTACTTTGAGGTGCTATTCGAAGCTACATTTGGAGATATCTTAATAGTTGGATGTGTAGCTCTGACTCTCATAATAAATATTTTAGAATTAGCATCTACAAGATAGTTAGAATTATTGAAATAAATGATTCCACTCATCGGAGAAAGTATGCAAAAATATAAGGGTTCTCTGTGTAATTGCAGTAAAATATCCTTTGTGAAGTTAGAAGCCAAAGTCAAATTCAGTAAGTTCAGGATTGACCAGACAATAAAAAAATGAGATAGAGAGGAGATTAGATCTTGTATATACTATAATAAAAGCAAGATAATGGTCAGAATTTTGTTTTTGATTTAGTTGTTTTTGCTTTTTTAAATGATAACAATATGGTTCTTTAATGTCATTGAAGGTAAAGAAAATTCTGAGATTATTAAAAATATTGGAGAGAATGCCACCTACAGAGGGAGATGCCTATAACTGGAAAGATAAGAGATAACTCATGAAATAGGAGGAAGCTATTGGGAGACTGAGTAAAAATGCAGGCATAGATATTAGCCTTAAAGAGGAAATTAGAGATTTTGCTATCTGAAGAAAGTATACTTCCAGGAAGGTGGCTTCTGAGTGAAACACCTCTCCTCAGACACTGTGAGCTCGAATTAAATCGGCTATAAAAGCAACTTCTTGACAGAAGAAAAAAAAGCAACAAGAAAGTGAATAAAGCTACGAAAACTGAAGTACAGCTGTAAAGAACCCAGAAACCTGACCAGGGAGAGCAAAGGAGCCAGTCTATGCAGCAGCAGTGCCACGCCACGGAACAGAGGCCGTCATTGAGCCAGCCGCCAGGAGTCTGCTAACAATGAGATATTTAAAGACCTTCTGCATTCCCAGCGACCAGAAGTGGAGTAAGCAACTCCAGAACTCCACATTCTAACCAGGCAGCGTATCCCTGCACCTTCGACAGTAACTGGAACATGTGGGATGGCCAGTGTGAGCCTGCAGGAGGCCACTCCAGCTCACCTCTCCCTCCAAGGCGGAGCAGCGATCAACTGCACTGCAGAGCTTGAATCAAAACTGCTGCAAAACCAGCTTCTTGATGGAAGGAAAGAAAAGCAAAACAGCAGAAAAGTGAACAAAGCAACAAAAGCAGCTCATCAGAACCCAGAAAGCAGCCAGGGAGAAAAAAGGAGCCTGCACATACAGAGCAGTGGCAGCCACCATTTTGCCAGCCTCCCACAGCAGCAGGGATCTACCCAAAAGGTCTGCAGAGGAAAAATCAGGTCCTTTCTTACAACCTTGCAGGGTTTTTTATTTTGTTCCTTGTTGTTGTTGTTGTTGTTGTTTGTTTTGTTTTTACTCTGTTTTCATTTTGCATTGTTTTGATTTATCTATGTTTGTTTGGAGGATTCCTTGCTTTGTTAGCTTTTGCTACATCCTAGAAATCAACACCTGAAACCCACCAACGGCACCAATAGAGTGGGCAGAAGAAGTCCCAGAGTAATTGCAACTCAGTACAAGATACCATTCACAGAGAGAAAATAAAAATAAGAAATCTATAAATTCAGAGAAAGCTTGCAAGGGCAGCAAATATATAAATTTAAGAACAGGGAAACCATGGAAGGAAAAATAGCAAAGAAACAATGAGTCAACACAATCCCACAATAACAGAACTTAACAACACTGAATGGTAGAGATTACCAGAAGAACAATTCAGATCTTTACTAATAGAATGAAATGAAACTTCCAGAAAGAATGCAGACAGAGCTGGGAAGAAACAAAGGAACAAATAAACAAAGAATCTGACAAGCTGAGCAGGAATCATAGAGAAGCCTTGAGGGAAGTGAAAGATGTGAAAGATGCAATAATTGAAGTGAAGGCATCAATACAAACCATAAAGAGTAGATTAGATCACATGAAAATAGAATATCACTCTTAGAAGATGACATTCCAAAAATGAATCCATTGTACATAATCTAGAAAAAAAATTGACTGTATGAATTAGACATCGATGAGATCTGGGCCAATTTAAAAGTGCTAACCTAAGAATAATAGGCATAGGAGAAGAACTAGAAGTTGAAACTAATGGAATAAACAACCTTTTCAAACAAGTAATATCAGAGAATTTTCCAAACATAGAAAGAGAAGTTGACACACAGGTACAGGAAACATATAGAACCCCCTTTCAACAAGACCAAAGAAGAGGTTCACCACGCTACATATAATCAAGCTGATGAATGTAGAGGCTAAGGAGAGAATTCTAAAGGCAACACAAGTAAAAGGCCAAGTGACATTTAGAGGCAAACCAATTAGAATCACTCCAGACCTCCCAAACCAAGTCATGAAAGCCAGGAGGGGCTGGAGTAACATGTTCCAAACTCTGAAAGAAAATAACTTGCAGCCAAGATTCTCCTACCCAGCAAAACTCTCTCTCAAAATTGACAAGAATATAAAAACCTTCCATGACAAACAGAAACTGAAAGAATTTATGTCTTCCAAACCAGAACTAGAGAAAATACTCAGATTAATTACAAAGAAGAACGAACAAGTAAACATCAGAACCAGAGAAACAATATTTTCCAAGAAGCAAACAACTAAAAAAGAAGAACAAACACTACCACAAATAGAAGTCAAAACTAAAAATGTTAGGAATTAAAAATCATCTCTCAATAATCACACTGAATAGAAATGGTCTCAATTCCCCAATAAAAAGGCACAAGGCAGCAAAATGGATTAAAACTCAGAATTCATTATATGCTACCTGCAAGAAACACACCTTACAAGCAAAGACTCCCACAAACTAAAGGTGAAGGTCTGAATTAAGGTAAACCATGCCAATGGAACTCGAAGACAAGCAGGAGTAGCAACTATGATAACAGATAAATTAGATCTCAAGCCTAAGCTTATCAAAAGAGATAAAGCAGGTCAATTTTTACTAGTAAAAGGAACAATTCAGCAAGAGGAATTAACAATTATCAACATCTATGTCCCAAACGTATGTGCAGCCACTTGAATAAAACAAACTCTGCATGATGTAAACTCACAGATAGATCTCAGTACACTAATACTAGGAGACTTCAATACTCCTCTCACATAACCAGACTGATCTTCTAAACAAAAGGTCAGTAAAGATGCTTCAGGCCTAAATAATACCATAAACCAAATGGACTTGTTAGACATATACAGAATATTTCACCCAACAACAGCTGAATTCACATATTTCTCAGCAGCCCACGGAACCTTCTCTAAAACAGACCACATTCTGGGCCACAAAGAGAACACTGGCAAATTCAAAAAATGTAGCATAATTCTCTGCATCTTTTCAGACCACAATGGAGTGAAACTAGAAATCAACTCTAAGAAGACCCAGAGTAACCATGTAAACACATGGAGACTGAACACCACACTGCTGAATGAGGAAGGGGTCATAAAAGAAGTGAGGGGAGAAATGTAAAAATTCCTAGAAATCAATGAAACAGAGACACAACAGATCAAAACTTCCGGGACACCTTGAAGGCAGTACTCAGAGGAAAATTTATAGCACTGAGTGCCCAAATAAGAAGAATGGAAAAATCAACCAATAAATAGCCTAATGACACAGCTCAAAGCCCTTGAAAAACAAGAACAGTCTAACCACAAAGTTAGTAGAGACAGGAAATTATGAAAATCAGAGCAGAATTTAATGAAATAGAGAATAAAAAGCAATAAAGAAAATCAGCAAAACCAAAAACTGGTTTCTTGAAAAAATAAACAAGATAGATAAACCACTGGCCAACCTAACCAAAAGAAAGAGAGAATCAACCCAAATTATCAAAATAAGAGATGAAAAAGGTGATATTACCACTGACAATGTGGAAATACAGGGGATCATCAGAAACTATTTTGAAAAACTATACTCCAACAAAATGGAAAATCTAGAACAAATTTACAAATTTCTAGATACATTTCACCTTGAGTCAAGAAGATATAAATTGAGTCAAGAAGATATAAAAAACTTAAATAGACCAATAAAAATCAAAGAAATAGAAAGAGCAATGAAGAGTTTACCATCAAACAAAAGCCCAGGGCCAGATGGTTTTCCAAGTGAATTTTATAAAACATTTATAGTAGAGCTAATCCCAATACTCCTCAAACTATTCCGTGAAATAGAAACAGGACCCACCCAAATACATTCCATGAAGCCAACATCACATTAATATCAAAGCCAAATAAAGACAGCTCAAGAAAAGAAAACTATAGGCCTATATCATTGATGAACTTAGATGAAAAACTGCTAAACAAAATACTAGCAATACACATCCAAAACCACATCAAGAAAATTATGCACCATGACAAAGTCGGGTTCATCCCAGGGATGCAAGGCTGTTTCAACATACAAAAAACAATACATGTAATTCACCACATAAACAGAATCAAAAACAAAAATCACATGATCATCTCAATTGATGCTGAAAAGCATTTGACAAGATCCAACACCCAGTGCTAAAAGCACTGCAGAGAATCGGAACAGAAGGAACATACCTCAAAATCATAGAGGCAATATACAATAGGTCCACAGCCAATATTATATTAAATGGAGAAAACCTGCAAGAGTTCCCATGGAAAACAAGAACAAGACAAGGATGCTCATTAGCACCTCTTCTGTTCAATATAGTACTTGAGATTCTAGCCAGAGCAATAAAGCAAGAGAAGGAAATCAAAGGGATAAAAATAGGGAAAAAAGTAATAAAACTATTCCTTTTTGCAGACGACATGATACTATACTTAGAAGACCCAAGAAAGTCAGCCAAAAAAAACCTTATAGAACTGATCAACAAATTCAGCAAACTGTCTGGATACAAAATTAATCTTACAAAATCAGAGGCTTTCCTGTATGCCAACCATAAATCCACTGAAAAAGAAATCCAGAAAATAATTCCACTCACAATAGCACCCTGAAAAGTAAAATACTTAGGGATAAACCTAACCAAAGAGGTAAAAGACCTCTATAAGGAAAACTACAAAAAGTTGAAAAAAGAAATCGATGAAGACCCTAGAAGATGGAAATATCTACCATGCTCTTGGATAGACAGAATAAATATCATCAAAATGGCCATCCTCCCAAAAATGATCTACAGATTCAATGCAATACCCATGAAATTACCAAGGTCACCCTCACAGACATAGAAAAATCAGTTCTTAAATTCATTTGGAAAAACAAAAAGCCCAGGATAGACAAAGTAGTTCTTAGCAACAAGAACCATGCAGGAGGTATCACAATACCTGACTTCAAACACTACTACAAAGCCACAGTAATAAAAACAGCATGGTATTGGCACAAAAACAGACACATGGAGCAGAATAGAAGACTCAGAAACAGACCCATGTGCATGCTTACAGTCAACTGATTTTTGACAAAGGAACCAAAAACATACACTGGAAAAAGTAGTCTCTTTAACAAATGGTGTTGGCGAAACTGGTTAACCACATGCAAGAAAATTGAAATAAACCCCACTTTCTCACCCTACGGAAGAGTCAACTCGAGGTGGATCAGAGACCTGGAAGTTCTCAACAACAGCACAAGCAACTCAAAGGAAGATTAATAAATGGGATTGCATTAAACTGAAAAGCTTCTGTGCAGCAAAGGAAACTATCATGAACCTCAACAGAGAGTCAACAGAATGGGAGAAAGTTTTTGCCAACTGCTCTTCTGATAGAGGACTAATATCTAGGATATACAGAGAACTCAAGAAACTCACAGCAAAGAAAACAAATAACCCAATCAAAAAATGGGCAAAGGATCTAAATAGATACTTCATGAAAGAAGAAGTACAAATGGCCAGTAAATGTTTGAGGAAATGTTCAATATCATTAGCAATCAGAGAGATGCAAATCAAAACTACCTTGAGATTTCTCCTAATCCCAGTCAGAATGGCAATCATCAAAAACACAAACAACAACAAATGCTGGCGATAGTGTGGAGAAGTGAGAACCCTAATACATTGCTGGTGTGATTGCAAATTAGTGCAACCACTTTGGAAAACAATATGGAGGAGCCTCAGACGAATGGGAATGAACTACCATATGAAACCAAACTATCAGACCTATGCCTATGTATCTATGTTCATAGCTGCATAATTAACAATTGCCAAACTATGGAATCAGCCAAGATGTCCATCAACAGATGAATGGATTACAAAACTATGGGATATGTACACAATGGAATTTTACTCAGCCATAAAGAAGAACAAAATCATGTTATTTGCAGGGAAATGGATGGAACTGGAAAACATTATGTTAAGTGAGATTAGTCAGTCACAAAAAGTAAAAAATCATATGCTCTCCCTAATATGTGGAAGCTAGGGAGAAAATGGGACATAAGAATGACTCCAAATGAAGAAGAAGAATCCTTAGGTGAGCAAAGAATTTGACTTAATGGAAGGTGATGGGAGGAGGGGGGACACCCTAATGAGCATGATGTACTTTCAGGAACACATTAAAGTTAGTCACTAAACTGAACTTGAGAAGGAGGGAGGAGGAGGGAGTGGGGTGGGAATTGGAGAAGGGTTAAATGAGAAATGTGTGCATGTATGCCTTTACCAGCTTGTACCTAACAAAATGTATGATTACAATGCACCAATTAAAAATAAATAAATTAAAAATAAAAGCAAAACAAGAAAGTATAAAAATAGATGAGGAATGATGGCTAAGGAGGCAATATACTGATATAATTCAAATTATATTCACTTAATTTTCTTGGAAAATTTGGAGGCGAATTTATCTGTTGAGAGAGTCTAGAGTGTAACATTATATAATGGAACATTAACTGTATTTAATATTAGCAGCAGGGTCAAGGTAGCCACCACTCCAAGGCACAGACACTCTACCACACAAAAGATCAGTCTCTGGCAAAGTACTGTCTGATTAAAGGATTAGAAGGAGATCTTTTAAACTCGGAGCTATTTCGGATTGCCCAATTCTTCACAATAAGTTTCAATTTTGTAGTTCAGGAATTTGGGGTACTTGAAGACAGAAATTGAAAACTATTTTTTGGTGAAATATTTAAATGTTATATGTGATGGCGTACACCTATATTCCTAGTACTTGGGAGGCTGAGACAGGAGGATCACAGGTTTGAAGACAGCCTCAGCAATTTAGCCAGGCCTTCAGCAACTTAGTGAGACTTTGTTTCAAAAAAAAGTAATAAAATAAAATAGGGCTGGGGGTGTAGCTCAAAGGTCGCAAGCCTCTGGTTTCAAACCAGAAAAAAAAAATTGTTCTATGTAAATGTTGTAGGATGCCTTCTCTTTCAAGGGGCACTTCCTATTTGGAAATGTGTATCACCAAATATTGATAAATGGACTTCTTGCTCTGCCATATCTGAATCAAATTTCTCTAATCTTGGGAAATTTTATTATTATCATTTTTTTAGATACTCTAATATCTAATATTGGAACCCTTTGTTTAAGGCAACTCATTTTTTTCTATAAAATATATTCTAGAATATTCAATTTACTTGAAACTGGGATAAAATTTTGAAATTAATTTCTGAGTTAATAAACTAATGCATATTTTCCAACAAACAAATTTTACTTTTTTTAAGTCTTTCTTTGACCTTTTAACTAATGAAGTAGCTACATCATCTTTAGTACTTAAAGACCTGTGAGGGACCCTCTATAATATCCTCTCCTCTTTAAGGTATGGGTATGTGGCAAATTTTAGGCAGAGTGAACCTAGTCAGTGTTGGAGTAATTTTAATAAAATTTATTAAGAATTAGATTTGAAGCATAAGTTTCTAAAATGTTTCTGATTTTTTTTTTTTTTTTTTTTTTTTTTTGCGGTACTGGGGATTGAACTCAGGGGCATTCTACCTCCGAGCTATACCCCTAGCCCTATTTTTTATTCTTTATTTTGAAACCGAGTCTCACTAAGTTGTGGAGTGCCTCACTAGGTAGCTGAGGCTGGCCGCGAACCCGGATCCTCCAGTCTCAGTCTCCCGAATGCTGAGATTACAAGCGTGCGCCACCACGCCCGGCTCTAAAACGTTTCTGATTTTTATCAAAGCAAAAGTTTTATGTGTTTGTATTAATTTTTAAGAGCTTTGATCTGTACATCATCAATATGTAACAATTCTTTTTGTTGTATTTTTATTTAATCTGCCAGATAATTTCAGACAAATATCAAATTTAGCATTTTCACTAAATTGACAGTTGTTTTACTTACATGACTGGTTATTTTGGCATTGGATATAAACAAAATCTCCCCAGTGAAGCCAAGATAATTTATGACAGCACTGAATTTTATGTGTGAAGTCAAATCTTATTTAACTATCTACTTCATATCCATTGACAATAATACACATTATTTTAATTCCATAAAATTCAACATCATGCCATACAAGAAATATCCTTATCCTTAAACTTTTAAAAAAATTAACTTTGAATCCAAACAAAGCAAACATTTAGGTATATTGATATTAAAAATGCTTCTGTAATGACTTTTCTAAGTAACTAAATAAACTACGTCAAGGTCAAAAGCATCTTTTTCTGGAATAATTTGGAGAATGCACACAAACACAAAATAGAAAAAAATTGATTTTATACTCTTTCAAAATAAAGTTAAGAGTAATGACTGGGTCAAACTTGGTAATTGATGGTTTACATTAAAGTTTAATTATTTTTATCCTCTTGCTAATGATAGAAGTATTTTTTTTACAATTTAGCAATTGCTTTGTTCCCATCTGTGGCAGATTTCATTACACTGGTCTTACAAATAAAGAATTCTATTAGCATCTGTTACTTTAATCAAGGAAGCTCCCTCTCTTCAAAACATATACTGAGCAAGAAAGACAACGTAACAATGAACATCTTGTATTCATTGTTTAGGATCACTTTAAAGCAAATCATTGCCTTGTCAACCCTTCTTTCCAGCACCTAAGTCACATCTACAAATAGTTTCCATTATAACCATTTGCTTACATGTCCACTTGAAGAAAAATGCAGAACATTTTCCAGTTGCCTATGGGGAGACACCAAAGTAGGAAACAGAAGAATTTTCTGTTATCAGACTCATTTGACTCCTATCTTCCCCCTTATAAAAGACTTTTAAGTAAGCCTATTTTTGTCTGTAATCAATTACTCTAAAAGGGGCCCTTCAGAAAGGTACATGTACTTCCTTCCTTTGTTAGCACTCTCTCCTGAAAGAGTCCTCTGCTGACATTTAGTTCAACACTTTTCTGCAAACTGCAACTCCATTTGGCTGTTTTTGGATTCATAGTAATCTAGTGACTTGGTAGCCAATGTCTCAAAAGCCAGCGGAAATGCAATTGACTGCTAGAAGGAAGTACATGTGACCTGGCAAAGAATAAGTGCTGCCATCAGGAATAAGTGCTTGCCATGTCAAAGCTTTGGCAGGCATTTCAGCTTAGAACACTTGGTCTGATAAATTTCATCCACACCCACCAGATGCGATATGTAGAATTTTGCCAGGTGTTTGCACAAATATATGTGGGTTACAAAATCTTAGGAATACATGATACTTTAATTTTAAGGTTGATTAAAATATTTTTGGTAACCAGGGCTAATTTAAACAAATTTGCAAGCATATTCATCTATACTCAACATTATACATTTTTGCCATATTACCCATGACATTTTAACACAAAACACAATTCATTTGTAAGATGTTTTATATCCTATTTCCAAAATGCCTACAACACAGTAGAATCAGATATAAAATAAAGAAAAAACGTGAATAATGGCATTCAGAAGTTATTTCCTAACAAGTATTACTATCTTTTTAAATCCTAGAAGTTTTAGATTAACTTCTCAATTGTCTTTTTTAATTTCTCTTTTTAAGAAAGGTTGGGAGTTGCTTAAATTACTATGTTCTTCCTCAATTTAAATGGTAAGTTGGCTTATTGGATGCTGTCTAATAATATATCTGATAATTTAGAGAGGAAAGGGAAAGTTGACAGTCTTCTTTAGGTGTTAACATTAGAAATTTTATCATCTAATAAAGAACAAGATCTGTCTAGAAATGAATCAAGTTGAATTACCCTTTGCCAACAGTTCAGAGAAATCAAAGCAGATTTAGTAATAATGACAAAACAAACGTCGTGTATTGTTTAAGAACAAGTGAAGTACAGAATATCTGTACTCACTCCACATCAAAGGGTGATTTTCAATGAAAAGTACCACATGGTATCCAAAAAAGTAAATAAATCCTAAAGGGAGTTCAAATTTCATATTTTTCTTAATGATATTGTTTAGTAAAAGTGGATCAAAATTCTTTTCAAAGTCATCATAATTACCTGTTGGAATGTACAATCTTACTATTATAGACTTTGCAGCAGTATTCTTTTTGTTGTACGTTCTGACTTGTTAGTAGTTGAATAGAAACATCGTAGGAAGAAATATTTAAACTATTAGTGTAGACTTACAGGAAAACAAATAAAAGCCAGCAGACTCTGTTGTATCTTGAACTTTATCCCTTCTCCATAATGTGGAAATGTACTTGTTTTTCACATATTTGTTCAATCACTGCATACTTGTAGTGTACCTACAATGTGTCACTCATATCAACTCAAAGGGTGATGCAATGCTGGAGAAAAGAGATCTTCTAAGCATTAAAAACATGTTAAATTATTAATATATTGCTAAATAATTGTGAATGTCTTTTCTCATAACTTTACCTATTATAAACTACTTCTTTTGTCATAGGTAATGTTTTTTTAGAAGTTATCACAAGAAAACTGTGTATAGTGGATAATGGTCTAATGGAGTGGTGCACCAGACAGAACAATAGAGTTTGGACAAGACCGAATCATGCAGCACCTTGCAGGACATAGAAAGCCACATTATTGTGTTCAAAATAGAGTGGAGTACTATTTAGGGTTTTTAGTTTAAGTGAGATATAGTCTATTTGCAGCTTAAAATTCATATTTGAGCTGTTGGACATGACATGTGTGTAACAGTGGAGGGAATGGGTGACAATTTATTGCCTTTCAGGGCAAGCTTGTGGTCAGGATATGTGAAATGGTGAAGAAGATGATGGAGGGATGGATTACTATCTCTTTTCTGAGGATAAGTGTTAAGACCTGCTGACCATGTATATGTGTAAAATTAAGGAGGTCCAAGAGTCAAAGTTTCTTCCTTGATCAACTAAAGGAATGCTGGTGTCATTTCCTGATAAGGGAAAGATCAAGGGAAATATATTGTGAAGGGAAAATAAAAATATTTACTAGACATGTATATGAAATGGAAAATAAAAACAAAGATTTTGGTGAGACCGGAGGATCCGGGTTTGCGGCCAGCCTCAGCTACCTAGTGAGGCACTCCGCAACTTAGTGAGACCCGGTTTCGAAATAAAGAATAAAAAAAATAGGGCTAGGGGTGTAGCTCGGAGGTAGAATGCCCCTGAGTTCAATCCCTAGTACCGCAAAAAAAAAAAAAAAAAAAAAAAAAAAAGATTTTGGGAACTATTTGGCATGTCTATCACATCCAGGCACTTCCCTCCACCTAGTCTTTACAACTATAGTCTTGTCTAACCTGGATTATTTCAAGCCACCATCATCTTCCACCAATTTTCACTCTTGTCTCTTACAACCTATTCTTTAACATAGGAGCAAGAAGATCCTACGGAAAGTTGAAGCAGATGTGTTTGCAACACTCTTCAAGTTAAAAGCTCAGATCTCTATAGTGGTCTGTGAGACCCTGCCTGAATATGACTCAAAGTCCCATGCTGCTTACATTAGATTTACATCTGAAACACTGTTTGTTTGTGGGTTTTTTTTTTTTTTTTTTTTTTTTTTTTTTTTTTTTTTTTTTTTTTTTTTTTTTTTTTTTTTTTTTTTTTTTTTTTTTTTTTTTTTTTTTTTTTT
>PVLC010013013.1:0-21017 GCA_004027655.1 Graphiurus murinus | reverse complement strand
AAACTGTCCTGAAACCTGCAATCGCCCTGTCTCAGCCTCCCAAGTACTAGGATTACAGGTGCCTACCACCACACCAGGCTCTGTAACACTGTTTGCATCTTGAACAATGTACCTATGTTACAGATGCAAGGTCTACCAGATGTGTTCCTGTCTCAGGGCCTTTATTCTTACTGATGCTTTTGTTTGTAACACACTTTTCTTATAGAAGTGTGTGCCTCCAAGAAATCTTTGCTCAAATATTACTTCTGTGATTCTCACAAACACGGAGCTGCTTTTGATGTGTTATTTGTAGAGTCAATGTTAAAACAGCTCAATGATTAGTTTAATACTCTGCAACCTCCATTTTCAAATTCTTAACAATATTTAAACAAGATGCCCTGCATTTTTATTTTTCACTGGGCTTCACAAATTATGTATCCAGTTTTGTAATCACCAGCCTCTGTCCTCTTCATTCTCTTTACCCTGAGTTCTTTTTCTCCATGGTACATGTTGATGCTTACACCTCTCTCTATTTTAATTAATTAATTAATTAATTAAGTTAGTTCTTTTTTTTTTTTTTTTTTGGTACTGGGGATTGAACTCAGGGGCATTCTACCTCCGAGCTATACCCCCAGCTCTACTTTTTTTTATTCTTTATTTGGAAACAGGGTCTCACTAAGTTGTGGAGTGCCTCACTAGGTAACTGAGGCTGGCCGTGAACCTGGATCTTCCAGTCTCAGCCTCCCAAATGCTTGGATTACAAGCGTGCGCCACCATGCCAGCTACCTGTGGAATTTGAGTATGATACAGCAATGCAAATTCATCAGTTGTCGCGAATATACCACTCTGGTGGGGGATATAGAAGAGGGAAATGCTGTACAAATGTAAGGGGGGAGGGTGGCACCATGGGAAATCTCTGAATCTCCCTCACAGTTTTGCTTAGAACCTAAAACTGCTCTTAAAAAACAGCCTAGACAGACTTAAGATTCCCACAAGGGAAGGGTATTAAAAATGTTCACAGCTGATCCCTATGGCTTATAGGACAGGCACACTGTAGATACATAGCATTTTTGAATTAAATAATAAATAAATGATTGAATGACCTTTACCATGAGGACTTACGATAGAGGAGGAAGAATAAACAAATGAGACTGTGAAGGAAGAGTAGTTGAGAATCAAAAGTATTTATTTCTCAGCCGGGCGTGGTGGCGCACTCTTGTAATCCCAGCATTTGGGAGGCTGAGACCTGAGGATCCAGGTTTGCAGCCAGCCTCAGCTACCTAGTGAGGCACTCCACAACTTAGTGAGACTCGGTTTCAAAATAAAGAACAAAAAATAGGACTGGGGGTGTAGCTCAGAGGTAGAATGCCACTGAGTTCAATCCCCAGTACCACAAAAAATAAAAAGAAAAAAGAAAAAAAAAAAGAAAGAAAAAAAAGTATTTATTTCTCAATGGAAATACAGAGAACAGTGTTCCTGCAGGAAAAGTAGCCAAAGCTGCTGTGAACTACTGAGAAGTCAAATCAGATGAGGCCAATGTGACATTTCCTGTTGATCTTGACAAAAGCAATCTATATTAGTGCAGTGTTTTAAGTGGAGGAGGAATGGGACTAAATGGATGAGTAAGTAGGAAATACAATTTTTTAAATAAATTTTTTAATCCCAAGATTATATACCTATGTATCTTTAGTTATACATCACCTTATCTGATTAAAGGATGTAATTGTATTTATGTAAAACTGGCTCCTTCAAAATTTATTCTTCCCTCATTTTATAAAATCTTCAGTCAATACATTATTTTTCCTGGATTATACTTCCATTTCCATTATTTTAGACACTTTTGAGGAAAGAGGTGAAAAAGCATAAACATACCCTACTCGGAAGGTTTCATTAGAATTATGAAAAATAACTGAATTTAAATAATACTTCAAGGCAACATAAGAAATATGACAATGTTATACATAATGAATGACTTGTAACCAGCAATGACTGCATTGAATATTTCTGAAGAGAAAGATTATTCTAACTATGGTGGTTAAGGAAAGGTAGGCTCTAAAAGTGATATGAGTGAATGAATAACATGTGTTTCAGTCAGCATTCTCTGTTTGTGAGGCGTACAGACGGGTGAAGACAGGAACTCACCCCGCACAGCCTGCATAGCTGCAGATGAGCACATGACTTGTGCAGTTGCAGATGTGCGCATATCCCACACAGCTGCAACTGTGTAAGGTATGACTAGGCAAGAAAACACAATGTACATGTACACATCATAGTGACATGGCCATGTACCATATACACATGCCCATGCCCACACCAAGCATGCAACATGCATATGCACATCCGCACTGACATGGACATGTGCCATTTTGTCCCGAACCCCATATAAGGGGTGGCTGGAGAAGAAAGCTGCTGTTTATTCTCCTCCAGATGGCAGCTCTACATGCTTTCTTCCTCCTGGGGATTTCACCACCTGTAACCACAGCCCTGATGAGGCCTCTGACAATTGGCTTAGTAAGCAGGATAAGACGAAGACCCCAGCAGTCCTCCAGAAGAGCAGCCTTGGGAGGAACAATGGGAAGAAAAACCCAGAATGAAGGGAATGTGGTCCCCAGCCTCCCATTTAACTCTCCTCTGTGGCCAGTGCAAAAACCTGATGACCTGATATCTCCTCATGCATGACAGTAGACTATGGGGAGTTAATAAAGTGACATTGCCCCTGTATTCAGTAGTATCCAACATTTCAGGGTTTATGGATCATCTGTCACATGAATGGGACAGTTCAATTATGTTGTAGACTTGGCAAATGCTTTTCTTTTCTTTTTTTTTCCCTTCATTGATATTACTCTGGAAAGCCAAGAACAATTTGCTTTACCTGGGAAGTGTGCCAATACTTTTTGGGTATTGCCCCAGGGGTATTTGCATAGTTCCACCTTGTGTTATGGTCTGGTGGCACAGGATTTAGCCTCCTGGCAGAAGCCTGAGGCTATAAGTTTGTTCCATTATATCAATGACATTATGCTAACCTCTGATTCTCTTGCAGAGTTAGAAGCAGCAGCATGCAGTCTCAGAGTGCTCTTCAGGAGGAGAGGTGGCCTGTCAACAAGGACAAGGTCCAGGTAACTGAATATTCTCTCAAATTCTTGGGAATTGTCTGGTCAAGTAAGGCAAAGGTTATACCTAAAATGATGATAGACCAGAAACGGCCAAACAGTTACAGATGTATTTAATTCTTTTGGGGTTTTGGTTACAGCTATGGGGAAGAGGCCGTATATGCTGCCCTCTTAGTTTGTGAACCCATTACAGGTACCAGGTCAGTGATGGTGTAGACCACCTGCCCTATTGAAACTTGGCTAAGGTCCTAGACTCAGACCACCTGGAGAAGGATAGCCCAAATGCTCACTCTGACAAAGTGGACTGCATATTTAGAGCAACAAGCATGGTTTCCTGGCAGCCTTTAGTTTGAACAGTTATATACTTTGCTAGGGCCAGTACAGTTCCAAGTGACAACCCCCTCAGAACTCATGGAAGTCAAAGATGCCCCAAGTCCCTATCAGGAAGGGAAAGTTTCTCTACCCATGCAAGCATCGTATGCTGATGACTTCAGTCATGGGCATCTGCCTGCATGGGCAGCTGTGACCTTACAACCTGAAACAGAAATATTTCGGTATGAAACCAGTGACAGATGCTCCAGCCAATGTGCAGAGCTCTGGACAGTACGGTTAGTTCTCACGCAGGAGACTGGACCCTTGCATGTCTGTATAGACAGCTGGGAAGTCTATCAGGGACTAACCTTGTGGCTGCCCCAATAGGCAACACAAGACTGGTTGATTACGCACCACCCATTACTGGGCAAGGATATGTGGGTGGTCCTTTGGAAATAGGGCTTCCTGGAAGGAGCTATTATACTTCATGTTCTGGGGCATAGGTTTTTACAGGCCATGGTAATGCTGCTGCTACTGCTCTAGTCCAAGTCCAGCCCCAAGCAGCAGGAATAATTGAACACTTTAATGGACTCCTGAAGGACTAGATAAGGCTTTGGTCCTCAATGGAAGAGGTGGTAGACACAAGTGCCCATGGCAGGGCAGATTTAAATGAGCAACCCCACTGCACTTGGCAGTTTTCCTTAGATAAGGTAATAACAAGAATGTCCCTTACTTTGAAGGTAACAGGGATCTCAGAAGACTCCCAAGTGTGACCAGAGGTGAGGGGAGAAGGCCTCTTACTTCCTGAACCTAAACTCTTGGCCTCAGGGCAAAAAGATGTCTGAAAGTAGCCCTGGCATATACAGAAGCCATGAGTTCTACTTAGAGCCATGGGGCCTAGGACAGAAGGCCCAGTTGCAAGTGGACCCTTGGAGAGCTGCCTGGCCCTGTCCTGTATGGGTCATGCTTCCCCCATGGCACACAGGTCCCAAGACTATGGTCTAATCCCTTGTATTCTGTGGAGAATGTTTGCTAGAAGAACATGTCACCTGCATCTTCCTGGAAGGGAAAGACTTACATATAATGGTCTCCCTCTCTCTCTTCCCTGTCCTAATGTCCAGGCTAATGACAGAGAATAGCCTGATTTACTGCGGACACACCATTACAAGACTGCATAATACCTATCATTACTGGGTTTGCACCAAGCTAACAGGATATAGCCACGGTTCTCCCATGTCACTACTGCAGACAACTGGACTACCTTATGAACCTGGAACCACAGCAGCCCAGAAAGGGATGAACAATGTCATGTAATAGAGGACTTGTTGCATGGAGACCATCATAATGTCCCCCACTTTGGGATATGCTGTGGAAAATGGGTGGGGCTGATTAATAGGGGAACATTTAGCACTTGCAAGCAATGTACCTTCTTGTATAGATCATATGAACAGGTCTGTGACCAACAGAGTTATTGGATGGTTGCCCCAAGAACTACTAGCTTTGTTTATTCCAGAGAATGGTACTATAGATAGAAAGTTATAGGTAGAAGCCTTAGTCCAACATGATTCAGAAACTTTAATAGGTCCTCTCAGGCTCTTTCCTTTTTAATGGATAAAACCACCCAGATGCTGATGCAGAAAAGAACTTTCCTTACTCCCATTTAACTTTAACTACTATTGCCAGCTTCCAGTACACCATTCTACCTTCAATTTTCATGAGAACATTTTTAGATTCCATATGAGTAAGACCATACAGTACTTGTCTTTCTCTGCCTAGCTTGTCTCCTAAAATAATAATCTTCAGTTCAATCAATGACAAGACTCATCCTTTTTATGGCTGAATAGTTTTCCATTGTGTGTATATATAACATTTTTCTTATCTATTCATCACCTTGAAGTACACTTAGATGGTTTTCATTTAACTATTGTAAATAATGCAGTTCTATAATAAACATGGGAGTGCAGATGTCTCTTCAACACACTAATCTAATTTCCTTATATATATACACAGTAGTGGAATTGTAAGATCATATGTTAGTTCTATTTTTAATTTTTTGAGGAAACTCCATAATGTCTACCCTAATTTTCATTTCTAATACCAGTGTCCAAGTATGTTTTCTCCACATCTGTGAACATTCTTGTTAATAGCATTTGGTGCACAAATGTATGCAATCATACTGTACATATAACTTAAAATTGAGTTACTGAGACATATCATATGAGCCAAGGGATATCTACTACATTAATTCAGATGGCTCATAGATAAAACTATTAGAAGATAATAAACAATTTTATAACCTTGAGGAAAGTATATATTAGTTAAACAACAACAAGAAGAATTATATATACTAACCATGAAGGAAAGATTGAAAAATTGATCTTAACTAAAACTGAAAATTTCAGTTGACTCAAAGTCATCATTAAAAGTGAAAATACAAGATGTTTGAATTCATGTATCCAACCAAAGACTCAGTTCTAGATAATCTAATCACATTATTACCACATCAATCAGAAAATAAAAAATCAACAGACAATTCAATGTTAGTCACTTTCCACAATGGGCTATCCAAATGGCTGAGAAGCATATGAAATGAGACTTAACTTTGTCATCAGAGAATGACAAATTAAGTCCATAATGGGATGTGTCTACAAATGGCAAAATATCTAAAATGAAAAAAGTTAGCAATATCATGTGTTGGTAAGAATATAGAGCATCTATGACTTCCATGCACTATTGATGGGATATACTATTTTTATTCATTAAAAAAATACTATATTGGTTAAGTAAAACATATATGTTTGCTGTATCTAGCTATCAATGTCAACCTCGCACACCTCATTGATATAACAGATATGGACCCTGAGGCACACTGAATTTAATTGAAGTTTAATTCAATGTCAAATAGCTAGAAACTATGTTTCCTGACTGCTCAGATTTTTTTTTTCTCTGCCACAGTGTGGTTTTCTATAAATGACTAGACAGCAAATGAAGGGTAAAGTATAATTCTTTGAATTTTAACATATTTTACATTGTGCAAGTAAAATCCATTTCATGCAATCTTAAATGAATAAAAGGAATTTAAATCAAATTTATTTCAATTCTACCAAGGAAGTTTTAGGCTTAAAATAATAATAATAGTAAGCCCAGAGCCACCTATTAGAGATTAGAATTTAGAAGGTTCAAACACAAAAGCCTTTCATAAAAAGATTTCTGGGTATTAGTCACCATTGTTTTCATACATTTGAAAGAACTTAATAGCATACTTTATTATTTTTTTCTGAAGTACAAATGAACTGTTCCAAAAAGATCAATTAAATAATAGGGTTGAGATGCATCTTTTTATCATAGGGGTTTCCTGTGCATTTAGTGCATTAAAGTTAATTCCCTTGCTATTACTGAGGAAATAGTATGGTCCTGTTGGAGTTTTAGAATTTGTACTAATGTAAGAACAGAATTTCTTGGCAGATTAAACAATAGAATCTCTGGAAACACCAAAGCAGTCTTTAAAAAAAAGATCATCTTCTTTAAATTGGTACATTTTAACCAGAAAAAAAAAATGTGTCTCACTGCAAAAAAGCTTTTAATAGCACAGTATGAAAGATGAATTATTTTCTCATATGTAGGAATTTTATGTACAGCAACTTGAATAATATGGTCATATTTTTAAATTCATAGATGTAAAATGAGCCATAGTTAGAAATAACTATTATTTTACTTTTTTAGATAAATTTCTCATTTATTCATTGGGTTGATGTTCCATCTGCTTTTTATTAAATTATTTATCTTAAGTATGTAAATCAGAAAAGTCATGTAAAAGTCTCTAAAATGTCCAGTGAGCTTCCCTAAATTTCTCAGTATATGTTTAAATATATTTCAATGAAACTAAGATTTTCACTTCACCAATGAGTTTCTACCAACCAAATGAGCAATGAATACAAATCATGCATATTATCTGTCTCCATCATTTTGCAAAACCAGTGACCATAGACAAATACTTTAGGGGACTCTAAAAGAGAATACACTTTTCCAAAAATATCAGCCCACAAATAAAATGATCTATTGTGCTTTCTCTAATTGACAAAAACTAAATGTATCAGCAGTATAAAGGGCAAGAAACAAAAACATCAGAAAGAGTAAAAATGAAGAGGAAATGAATTTTCATAGCACATTGTGTAAAAGTTTGTAGAAGACATTTATTCACTGCTATTAATCCTTCAGTTTGATGAGAAATGTATTCAATCATTATTCCCTTTTAAGAAAATGCTCTCAGATTTTTATACAATAATTGAAAGACTTTTTTTAGACTCTAAATATCTGCCTTTAAAAGTGCTTAGAACAAGTAGTTAGCTTTATGTAAATCCATCTATTGTCAGAGCTGAAGGGAAGAAAAAAGTGGCCTGATAGAGTTAGATTAAATAATTTATTTCCTCAGAGTATTTAACAAACATGCAAGACAGGGACAAACACAGACTAGATCTTTAGTTTCTTGCCAGTATTTTCAATATGCTAATGCTTCTATAATATGATATACATGGCTTCAGATAGTGCATAATTGATCAACATACTTAAAGTAGTGCTGCAATTTTACTGAGACCTAAAGCTCTGAACTTTCTTTTCTTTTCTTTCTTTCTTCTCTTTCATTTTTCTTCCTTTCTTTTCTTGTATCCCTCTTTCTACCCTTAAGGACTGAACAAATACACAACTCAAAATATAATTATATACTCAAGTTAGGACTCAACATGTTATTAATTAATTTCCTTGTGATGTCATACCATTTTCTCACTTTAGTGGTCAGGTATCAGCCTTCTCATGAATTGTTTCTAGCGAGCTTATAAAAATTTATAAACTGGTTTTTAGACAAAGCCTGGTGAGCAAAACTAAGTAAACTGGAAATGATGCTACCATTTTCTTTGCCTATTTTGTTTTTAAGCCATAAGACTCTTTTAAGCTATGATTCATAGCTATGAAAATAGAAATATAAAGTTTTAACCAGAATTAACTTATTTAGAAGAAGCATTACAAGGAAAGAAGGGGAGGGAAAAAACATAACATTTACTTGTACTTACAACTTGTATAATACTTAAAGTTAACCCTTAGAGTTGGTGTGAAGTCAAGCCAATATATCATAGATTTTTTTTGAAAAATTTTAACAGAATTATAGACTATAAGAGTCAAATCTGGGTGTGGGAATGCATGCCTGCAATCCTAACTATTTGGGAGGCTGAAACATGATGAGCCAAAGCATCTTAGTGAGATTCTGTCTCAAAATTTAAAAAAAGTCTGGGAATATAGCTCAGCGGCAGAGTGTCACTGAGTTCAATCCCCATTATCACACCAAAAATTAAAATAAAAAAAGCAAAAATACTCTGAGACATATAATCTAGGTTTCAAAGAGTAACTGCCCTAATGTATTCTAGCCTATGGAATCTGTCTTACCACAAAAAATTATATTTGATATGATGGATATGCTAATTAGCCTGATTTGATCATTCCATAAGGCATATTACATATATATATATATATATATATATATATATATATACGCCTATGTGATACATATATATATATATTTTTTTGATACATATATATTTATATACCACATTGTCCCCTTAAGTGCATAACATAATAACTTGTCAATGAAAAATAAAATAAAACTTTTTTTTACAAAATCAAGGGGCTTTCAATATGGTTCTCTCAATCATCTTCTGGGATCTTTTGAAAGAAGATTGACCTTAGTCTTCTAGACATCCTAATTACTACTGGCCTCGCAAAGACCTACCTTGTAGAACCTGAAGTGCTAAAAGCAGGAGCAGGTGAGATTTTCTAATAGCTGAAGCTCTTCCATTCATTCATGCCCCATTTCAAAACTTTCTAATTTTAGTTGCTGTTCAATGTGTCTGCACCCTTCTGTAACTATGAGAAACTCAGGACTTTTTTTTCCCCTTAAATTCTCTATAGAACTTCTGGCATTTGGGGATAGGGGAAAACACATGACTCCATAAGTATTTTATATAGTGTAACTGGATTAATATACTCTCCATTTAAATAATATTATATTCTTCATACTTCCTCTGAAAATATTTCTGTTAAACAGATTAAATTTTTATATTTCTATTCGGAAATTTGTTTAATAATGCTTGATGGCTACTATGTCAAAAATAGTTTAATTCCTCTGACATTATACAGATACCAATGGTAAATCTGACCTTCCCAGAATTTTCTCACAATTTTTATCAGTTGTTTAGCGTGGCAGAATACATGATGTAGTCAAAATTACTGGGGTTATTCTAGAACTTGTTCCCCCATAATCCAGAGCTGAAACCTTAAGTCCATCCACTGACTTCTCAAATAGTGTTTGCTCATACAGATAATATTTTTAAGAGTAGACCTGTATCCCATGTGAAAATGTAGTTGAAAATTATTACTATGGCATAAAACTAAAAATAATTATATTGCAGCTAGGTGACTTTGAGCAAATTATTCAACCTTCCGTATTTTGATTATTTTTACCTATAAAATATGAACTGATTGTTCTCCAAGGCATTTTTAATACCATCTCCAGATTTGTACTTATTTATGTATAATAATTTAATGGACAACTAAATTGAAAAGCAGAGAACAAAGCGCATGGTTGTTCTTCAAATTTGACATGGCTCACGTCCCTGGATTGAAAGTGAAAGTTTAGACAGATAGGAAAAATAGAAAGAGTGATTCCTCAGGGTCTGCCCAGACAGAATCTGGGTTCACACTAAGCAATCATTAAGATCTAACCTTACTACTCAGTTACTTCATCTCATTTATTGAACATGTAATGCATTTATCCTGATTCTTTTGGCAAATGTTTTGTCTTTGACTACTAAATGGAATGTTTTCTGCACTGACTGAAAAACCATGGTTCCATATATCAAATTCAAACTGTTTATTCAAGGTCTCTTCTTCTCTTAGCCAGAAAGACTGCTAATTTTTCCTTCTCTAAATAGTCTCTCTTACATCTTTGAATAGTTCTTTTACATGAGCATTCAAGATCACTATTAATTTATTCTATTGATCTTTTCTCATATTTATCCAACACAAGACAATATGTTATTATTAAAGAACCAACAATTCTACATTTGATGTTTTGTTAACAAAAAGGTCAATGTGCCATATATCAATAGATGAAAGTTGATAACAAAGGAAACAGTAAGGACACATAGAAAGTGTAGGCCATTAACCTTCACTTTTTCAATCAAAAATCAAGCCTGATCAGATAACCAAAGTATAAATCACCTGCTGTAAGCAATAAGAAAGAAGACTAGGTAAAAGCAGCTAGAAAATGGCTTTTTTAAAAAAAGTCAATTCATTTAAATTTAATTTGTAGGATCCTACTGTCTTAAAGTACAAATTATTGGTAATCCACTAAAGGATAAATTGGGAATTCTGGTCAGGATATAGTATCTTTGGACTAGAAAAACAGCTAGATGTGTCCAAATTTATGAGGGAAAGTAGAACCCTAACTGACCAGTTCAGCTATATAAATGATGCCCCTTATCTAATAACTAAGTTTATATAATTAAAAATTCATATTCTGTTTTCATCCAAAACAATCATCCTAGAACAATCAGCTATACTACCTATTCAGCCCTATAAAACTTTTGTTAGGATACATGAAGTGAGCAAGCTTTACTATACACTAAGAGGTTCTGTAGGTGGCAGGTAATCCAGGTCAGCTCACTCCTCCATTCAGTGAGACAGATGTTCCCTTGGCTCTCCTCCAATGGCTCAATTACTAGAAGCTACTGCATATAGTGTACTGGAGAAATGAGTCTTTCTGCTTCCATCATTGCTCACCCTACATAAAGTGTTGCAGAGTTTTCATTTGGATATGTCTAATGTTATGTCTATTAAGTGAGTCATATCTTTTTATTATTCATTAGATACCATAAATATACAAAAGTAGGCATTCATTTTTAATGAAAGATAATGTTTTGAGGGGTTATAATAGACCTAGGAAATGCATATGTTTTACTGCTTTTTAAAAATAAAGTGTTACATATTTCTCTATGTAAAATATCACCTTTTTTTTTTTCCAAGACGTGGCATCTTGGTCAGGAGGAATGAAACCGTACAAAGGTGATGACAGAGTGAAATAAATTTCTAGGCAATTGAACAACGCTATTTTGAGTAGAATAGATCTAGGGGAAATTTTCTCCACTACTTAAATCCTGCATTCATGTTTACATTATGCATATGCAATGTGACATAGAAACATCCATATTCATTATCCACCTACTTCATCAGAATAGTGTTATTAACATTACAGCTAAGTGTGTATTATATAATCTTTAAGTCATTTGAGTTTATTTCTTTAAACTTAAAACCGAGCTGTATTGCATATGGGACATTGAATTAAGAGTCAAGTATTTTGCTGTGTAGTCCCAAAGGATTTTTCTGAATGTCATTTCTTTGTCTCAATTCCTTGCTCAAGGAAATTACAGTTCTATATTTATAATTAATAGTTAATATAAGGGAATAGGTTTTTTTTTGTAAGACATCATTTTCATAATATTCTCTATGGCAGTGACTACATCCTACATTACTTTCTTGTTCTCACAGCATAAAAACTGTTCTACAAGTCATTCAATGAACAGTTGATAATCAGTAATTACTTTTTTGAACTGAAGGGCTAAATATAGTTCTTTTCATCTTACAATCATAATGTTTTAAGAATATGCAAACAAAGTAGGTGAGGAGCATATTAATAGGTTTAAAATATTATAATTTTGGCTAATAGATGTTCCAGTCAGCATTCCTGCATTTATAATCTAAAAGCTTGACCACGTAACTTAGAGGAAAGAAGATTTATTTTCTTATGGTTTCGGGTTCATTCCATGCGAAGCGAGGAACTTCAGATCTGAGGGCATGGCAGCAGGAAGAGGAGAGAGGGAGCGCACATGGGCTGTGCTCACATCATGGAGGCTGAAAGCAAGACAGAGAGAGAGAGAGAGAGAGGGAGAGCAGGGAGAGGCTGAACCATATAATCCCAAAGGCAGCACCCACAGGGACCCACCTCCAGCCACACCCTACTGGCTTGGGTCACCACCCAGATAAATCCATTATAATGGGATTACAATTCTCAAGACTCAATTACATCAGCTCCAAACTTTAGTATATGAGCTCTTTAGGGGACATTTTATATCTAACTATAACAGTGGATAATAGCAATCTATATTTGCATACAAAATGCAAGAATTTAAATCATGATATTTTAAAACAGATCTCTGATAAAATATTTTGACTGTCTAAAAATTAATACTTATATTTTCCTTTGAGATTTGAGTCATTCAGATTTTGTGTTTTTCAATGCATGTTGTTGTTGTTGTTTTAATTAGTATTTTCTGTATAAAAGCTTGTGCCTTCTAAAAATCTAAGAAGCATGCACAGAAATAGATGCTATACTACATAATGAAAATCAATTGCTATGTTTTGCTTTAAGAAATATAATGATTACTAACTGCCTTATCCCTGTGTTAGCCAGTAGTAGGGGTCAATCTCAGGATAACCCCACAGGCTTCATTTTAGCTTATGCTTCTTTTCTCCTACTCAAATATTTTTGAAAATAAAGATGCAGAAATTTTATTTCCACTGCCAGGACTACCCTATTGTTTCAAAAAGTAGAAATTTAGGCCAGAATAAAATCCAAGAAAACAATGTCTAATATTTTAAAATTAAGAGTATTAAGGTAGGAAGGGAGAAATTCTATACAAAATTTATTTGTAACGTTTACTGAATAATCACATATTAATTAAATTAAACCTAAAATTAAATTTAACTGTTTTCAGCAAAATATATTTTCAGTAAAACCTAACAATCTGTCCTAGTAATGTACATTTTAATGGCTACTGAAGAAATGTTATTTAAAATATATTTAGTGGGTTACATATCATGTAGGTTATTGGAAATCTGTTGATCTTTATATATAAATACAAAAGGTAAAGTCCCAAAGAACTATATTGGAATTATATGCCTGGGAATTTCCCACAGTAATTTATGTGCAATTTTGGGGACTAGAAAAGGCATCATAATGATTATATAGCAACATGGTAAAGAGACAAAACAGTCTTTTAATTGCTCAAGAAGAGCAATTAAAGTGTAAAATATGATGAATAAAACTGTACTAACTAGCTTACTAACCTCCCTACAATATATAATCTTATCCTTCATTAACCAAACCCACTAAATTTGTCCCTGCATTTCTACTCAAGAAATATTATACTTGCATGTGATAAACCCTTGTTATTCTTTTCTTTTGCAGGGTAGGGGTAGATATATAGTCATATAATGCTAGCCTTTTGTTAACACCAATAAATAGCATACACAATATGAAATTACTATTCATGTAAATTGCTGATTATTTGCTATTCTTATATTTCTATAGTCTATATTAAATGCAGACAATAAAGTTTAAATAAAACTTATCACAGGTATTTTTGTTATCTATTATTAAGATACTGTAAAGACTCTCACAGTTTTTTTTTTTTTTCTAAAAGATATTCAAGGCTTTAGGGTCAAAGACAGGTAGAGTATATTAGCTACTAAATAATTAACTCTTTTTTTCCATTAGATGGTAAAGCTTTATTATTTTACATCAAACTAAAGCTGTCTTCCCATTCACATATACCATGTAATCTGGTTTCTTTTTTTTTTTTTTTTTCACAGCCCCTTAAGTAGTAAAAGAAATAAAGTAGAACATTCATATTTTGTAGAAGCAACTCACCCATCAACTTGGATGTTTTACTACTGAGATCCTTAGCTAGGTGGTTTCACATGAATGAATCTTACCAACCGCTTCTCTAGGATTGTATTCACAAATCTTGAATTTTAATGAAGACTTTGTTAGAAAAAAATTTTAAAATGATTTCATTAGTGTATAGCAATTGTGCATCATAGGAAGTTCAACATGATAAAAACATGCATGCCCATAGCTCTTAGTATATTTACCTCCACATCCTATCCTACTCTTTCCCCATCCCTGTTAGTGAAATTAGTAATATCTTCACATATTGCCATAGTATTATGTGAACTGTTTCCTCCTTCAATCCTCCTCCCCTTCCAAATTCTCTCCTCCAATCCTCTTCTCCTACTCTATAGTTCCCTCTCCACTTTATTTAAAGTCCCTTATGTTTCCTATTTTCTCTTTAACTTTCACATATGAGAGAAAACTTACAAACCTTGACTTTCTGAGACTGACTTCATTTAGCAGAAAGATTTTTAAAAATTACAAAAAATGGTTAAAGAAAGAATGGCTTTGAGCCTGAAGCATCATTTTTTTCAAAAGTCAAATTATCATTTCATTGTTACCATTTATTTGACGTATCATGATTTACAGTAATGTGGTCATGTTGTTGAATAATCAAATTAAAGTGGCAGATGAGTTATAGTCCATAGATTATTTGCTTATAATTAAAATATATAAGCAGATTTTGGCTATAGTAAAACTCAAGAAAATAATTTATGTCATTGTTAAAAGTATTTCCAAAATAGAATATTTAATATTCCCTGTAATCATACTGCTGATTTTATTTCTATTATAAATGCACACTCAACATGTTTTCAATAAGTTAGCAGTTGGGATTTGCTGGGCACATAGCATTGTACTTACCATGCTACCTCTGCAGCCAACCTCATATTTGAAATATTAATCTCTCATAAGAGTGGCTTATTCCTGCTGTTGAGATCTTCATTTTTTATTTATTCTTCTTAATAACCTCATGAATAGTTCCACTTGGCCTTTGCTTAGTATTTCTCTAACCTTGTTTTGGACTTGTTTTTCTTACACACTAATGGAATAATCATTCTTTTTTCCTATTCCCTGTATACAAACAATAAAAAACACAAGAAAAATGAAAAGTTAGAAGATAAAAAATTTGAGTGCACTATTTTAAACATGCAAATTGTGCATTGGAAAATATTTGTGTTTGAACTACTCATTTATTTTTTCTTTTTTATTTGGTGAATTATAATTTTACATCATGTTGGGGTACAGAGTGTCAGAAAAATATTTGCACACAGCTCTTAAAGCCGTCTCCACAAGATGTCTCTCCCTCTCCCCCATGTATGGCTTTGAGATTGGAATTGGAAGTTTTGTATACATTTATAGCATTATTTCAACTATTACATTCTTTATGATTTCATCCCCACTCCTCCCTTCCTTAATCCTCCTCAGTCAATCCCTTGGAGGCTCTGCTTATCTATCTAATGTTACCTTATTTCCAAATATCTCTCTAGGTTCCACATATAAGACAAAACATACATATACATGCTTTTTTTGAGACTGACTATACTCAAGTTCCATCCATTTTCCTGCAAATGGTATGATTTTTTTTCTTTTTTATGGCTGAGTAAAATTCAAAACATGGTATATGAACTACTTATTTAGATGAGAGTTTGCTTTAGAATTCAAAAAAAATTAATGGAAAAGAGAACATTAATAACATAGGTTTCCTTTCCTGATACTTTTTTTTTTTATGGTACTGGGGATTGAACTCAGGGGCATTCTACCTCCGAGTTATACCCCCAGCCCTATTTTTTATTCTTTATTTTGAAACCGAGTCTCACTAAGTTGCAGAGTGCTTTACGAGGTAGCTGAGGCTGGCCGCGAACCCGGATCCTCCGGTCTCAGCCTCCCGAATGCTGGGATTACAAGCGTGCGCCACCACGCCTGGCTTCCTGATATTTTTTGAAGTAAATTTTCTTGGCCTGACATTGGTGAAGTCTTAAACATAGGAGGCCATTCCATGTCTTCGTTGCTTTTTCTCATAACTGTAGAAGTTACATATGAATACCATCCAAGATTAATAACTGTATGTATGTTCACTTAACAATGAAGTAGACTTTCTTTTTCATAAGGGACTTACACATGTATCTGAAATGAGTACCTGAAGCTATGCATGTAATTACAGAAAACATATTCTTACAAGTTATATGTGTTTTAATTATATTGAGTATGACAATATTGAGGTTGTTAAAAACTAGGGAAAATCAAAACTGTGTATATGGATAATATCTACTTTAGCCTTTTACTATCAAGAGGAAAGATGGAGTTTTATTAACTAAACTCATAAATTGAGTATTTTTTTTCTTTTTTGTGGTACTGGGGATTGAACTCAGGGGCATTCTACCTCTGAGCTATATGCCCAGCTGTATTTTTTTTTTCTTTATTTTGAAACAGGGTCTCACTAAGTTGCAGAGTGCCTCACTAGGTAGCTGAGGCTGGCTGCGAACCTGGATCCTCCAGTCTAAGCCTCCCAAATGCTGATATTACAAGTGTGAGCCACCACACCCAGCATTTTTTAAAGAATATATTTGTAGGAAACAGATCAAATTTATCCAGATACTCATGGAAAAAAGTTGAAAATTACAAAATGACATGAGATTTATAAAGAATATAATTGGAATTATGTGGAGAAATTTGGATATAATTTATTTTTAAAAAGCTGCCGTCATCCCTCCCCAGGTCTACTTTAAATCCTCCCTAAAAATTCAGAAGGGTTATTATTATTATTATTATTATTAGTAGTAGTAGTAGTAGTATTTTTGCATTACTTACTGGGAATTGAACTCAGGGGTATTCTACCTCCGAGCTATACCTCCAGCCCTATTTTTTATTCTTTATTTTGAAACAGGGTCTCACTAAGTTGCAGAGTGCCTCACTAGGTAGCTGAGACTGGCCGCGAACCCGGATCCTCAGGTCTCAGCCTCCCAAATGCTGGGATTACTAGTGCGCGCCACCACGCCCGACTCCAGAGGGTTTTTTAAATTTTGGTTTTGTTTTGTTTATTTACATTGGTGCTTATTCTAATATGAACTTTAGTAAACTTATTTACAGAAGGTTCTTCCTTTGAGTTAGTTATAGTCTCATTGGGTAAATATGTTAAATTACTTTTAATCAAAGAATTATTTTAGTTTATTTAGCTTTTATATTTACCACAATTATTTCAAGCAGTAATATAAAAATAACTAATACATAAGTAATGAATAAAATTTTTATTTGTATGCATTGGATTGTAGATATATTTTGTTCAAATAAATATAGTTCAGTCTTATTTTCTTTTGTATTGCACTCTAATGCTTACATACACCCTAAAATGTTATTGCTATCTTTAAGTTACTATTAACCATAGTTTGCCGGAGCCTGAAATGGGGAGTGAGGATTAAGAAAGAGAAAGATTAAGACAAGAGATAGATTGAGGAGAACTGTCAGTGAATACTACAGCAGCCCCAAGTCTATTTCTCATATACTCCTTCTGAGCACCAGGATTTGAACTTGGAATCTTTTGATCTGTAGTCAGATGTGTTATCCATTCTGCCAGAGCACTGGTCAGGATTCAGACAACAAACATTTACATTACAAGCAACATAGTTAAAGTTTTGACAACATTCTGTTTCCTAGAATACAGAACTCTCTACCTAGGTCAGCAGCCAGCATGCACTCAAGAAAATGTTATTCAACTTTTTATGCCTGTAAAAACAGACTTCCAAACCTCTGTAAGTCTGCAAAAACCTTAAATACTACTGATCCCCAACAATAGTTTGTCTCTAGTTCTGTGTCCTTGGGCTAAGGACACATAAATATCCAAATTCCCTTTGAATATCTCACCCTATGCTGTGCTTGATATCTCATCTTCCCACACTCTGGGCCCTTAGACCTAGAATCCATAAACTAAGTATTTGTATTTCAATTATTACTACTCTTCTGTTTTACAATCAATCAATCTTTATAATATACTTGATTATCTCTTAAATATGTTTTGAAATTTATCATTCTTTATGTTTGTAATAATTATTATCATTACTATGTTATTTGTTTAACTTCCTTATACAATATTCCATATATTCATGCACATGCCGTGGCTACTTCCTCTACCTATTCCAAACTTTTTTTTTACTGGTTGTTAAAGGACAAACGTTTGCAGTCCAAGCATATTTCAACTCAGTCACTGATTTACGATATGTATTAGAAATTTTGTTCATCCTATTTTGACCTAGTGATCATATCTGCTATGTGTTCATTTTTAAAAAATAGAAAAATAAATAGGTATATACTACATAGTTTTTATGAAGGTCAAATTAGATAGAACACATGTTAAAATAATCAATGTAGTGTAAGTAATCAGAATATTTATTATTAATGACATTATTAGTACAACGT
The DNA here is from genome assembly GCA_004027655.1 of Graphiurus murinus. Taxonomy (NCBI): domain Eukaryota; kingdom Metazoa; phylum Chordata; class Mammalia; order Rodentia; family Gliridae; genus Graphiurus; species Graphiurus murinus. The sequence continues at coordinate 2,426 of PVLC010013013.1, read as the reverse complement.
ATTCCATCATGGATCTCTCCATGAATCCTCAGCATCAGTGACACTGTTCCTTTTCTGGGCTTCAATATGATCTTATTCTCATCTCTTACCCCATTTACTATAATGTATTGATATTTCTCTTTACATGTTGCTTAATTATAAATTCGTCTAAAGAGAGCTTCTGTGTTAGTGATATGTGCATGCATTTAATGTAACTCCTGGTATGAAGTGAGCATTCAATAAATATTTGTTGAACATAATTGCACAGCCATAAAGTGATCAAGATATTCTGAGTAATCTTATTAATATATCAAAATATGTATGAATTAGTGAATAAATATTTATCAAAAATTTTGTGACAGACACTATGCAAGATACATACATATCAAGGGAAATACTTAGAGTGGTCATGTGAGGTAACTATTGTCATACAAATCACAAGTGAGATTCTCAATTCAAAGAGTTTATATGCACAGATCCTATTGCCAGTAAGAGTTATGAATCAAACTGCAATTTTCAGCACCAAATTGAAATCTCACATTATGAAAAATACTGAATTGTGCATTAAAGTCAAATTATTGGAATAATTGGCAATTTCTGTTCTACTCTGGATCACAAATTTTGACTTACATCCTGAAAGTGCCTTTACAAGTCTATAAATCTTCGGAGAATATGTGCATAACTACATATATGTCCAAGTTTCTAGGAATAGTATATATGGCTTTTATCATCATCACAAAACAATTCATAATTCAAAAAAGGTTATTAAAAATGTTTTAGATGATTTTTTCCATTACTCAAGATATTTGATTAAAATAACTAACCTAGTTTTTTACTACTATAAAAATTGTACAGAAAAACACTGTCCAATCCTAAGAATACATGAGTAACAACTTAATTTTAATTTTCAAGAATAACCTGTTTATACAAAAGAGTTATGTTAACTATACATCATATTACTTATCAAGACATATACCATAGAAATTTTCTTGATAGTGTTTTGTCAGTTAGTGATTTTAGAGTTAGTCAGCAATTTTTATATTCATGGCTATAAACAATACCATTATCGTTTTCAGAAATTATTGTAAAGGGGGAGGTTGAATATCTGGGGTCAAAGGTCACTTCCAATATGGGAATACTTTTTAACTTTTTATTCTTGTGGAGAATGTAGATTTTAAAGAAAAAAAGCTATACCCAAATGTATGACAAATATGTGAAACGAACAAACAAAACTTCTTTTTCATAAAACAAGCTTTTATATACATTTATTTGACTGTCATCTATCCTTAGAATATTCTTTTTTTTTTTTTTTTTTTCGGTACTGGGGATTGAACTCAGGGGCATTCTACCTCCGAGCTACACCCCCAGCCCTGTTTTTTTTATTCTTTATTTTGAAACAGGGTCTCACTAAGTTGAGGAGTGCCTCACTAGGTGGCTGAGGCTGGCCTCGAACCCGTATCCTCCGGTCTCAGCCTCCCGAATGCTAGGATTACAAGCGTGAGCCACCACGCCCGGCCTTAGAATATTCTTTACACATTTCTTCCTTCCTCTTATCTGAAAAGACAGCATTAACACTTTGATTGATATGTTTTCTTTTCAAATATTTCTCTGCCTCAGATTGGTTACTATGATAGGTAGCATGTATTAGGAACACACCCATTTTCAACATCCTTCCAGTTTGTTTTCATGTTACAGACACTGAAGAGTCTGAAAACTAAACATCACAGAGTCTGTCAAAGACTAGGGATGTTCATCTATTTCTCATAAGAAGAGGAATTTACACAAATGACCTCGAAACTCAAGGAGTCTGGGGAGCCTCTGTGGCTCAAAGGAAATGATTGACTCTTAAATGAGGCCAGGGAGCATTTGGCTCTTGTCTGCAGTTTGCAGAATCGTTGGTGTCATATGACAGATGGTGAAGGCAGTAATGTATATCCTCAAAACAGTGCTATTTAATATGCCCAACTCAGACAGGAGCAGGAGCTTGCACCCAAATGTACATTAACACAATATTTCTTTTATCAGAATTCTCACCATGAAGATATTTATCTAAACCAAATATTGTACCTAATGACACAGTTGATTTGCAATATGGTGAAAGTGTTTTTTTCTCATTCCAAACCAGTAATAGTATGTGTATCAGTAATTGGTCCACAATCCACACTGTAACACTACCATAGAATAGTCCCATAGTGTGTCAGTCACTTTTTTCCTTTGCTTTTCCTAGATAGTTTTTGGCTATCTAGTGTCTATGTCTCCTTCTTGTACTTTTTAAAAAGATTCTATAAACTATGTAGTTCTATTTCATAAGGCCTCATTTTTTCTTATTTTACCTACAGTAGAATCTACAATAGAATTTCATTGTTTTCTGCAATGAATATAGTCCTTACACAGGAATTTGTCCTGATAACATCCTATGGTCATGTTAAAAAATAAAACTTTAACCC
>PVLC010013012.1:7504-42903 GCA_004027655.1 Graphiurus murinus | reverse complement strand
TTCTTCCCAGGACTTCCCCAGCAACCCGGCCAACCTCTTCCCAACCGCTTCTTCTTCCCAACCAATTCCTCCCAGAACTTCTCCCAGCAACTTCCCAGCCCAGCAACTTCCCAACCAGCCTTTCCCCAGCAGCTCTTTCAGCCGCGCTGTTTCTATGCGAGAGGTGGAGGCTTTTATAGCTGCACCGGGTCTAAGCCACAAGGTGTCTCATACAGCTCTCACCTGGCCCGGCCACGAGTCGGGTGTGCTGGTGCATGCGCTCTGGCATGGCACAGCCCTAGGATGTTATTCACCTGCAGCTGCTTCTGGCACTCTGCCAGGCGCCATCTAGAGGCGAGGTCTAGCCCGCGGAACTAGGCCCCCGACACCTACTCACTCCTACTGGCAGTTTTACTGTTGAGAAAATGATAGTCCCCTAAGGATCTTGGTCTGAAGTCACAAGGCATCAGTGAGATAGTTGCACTGAGACTACTGAGACTGATTGGTTCCCTGCAATTTCCCAGTGCCTGTGTCTTTTATAACCTCTCAAAGACATACCTATATCACCTTTTATTTATTTATTTATTTATTTATTTATTTATTTATTTATTTATTTATTTTACTGGGTATTGAGCCCAGGAGCATTCTTCCTCTGAGCTATGTATTTAGAGGTTGAACCCAGAGGCATTCTACCTCTGACCTATATCCCCAGCTCCTTTTTCATTTTTTTATTTTGAAACAGAATCTTGCTAAGTTGCTGAGGTTATCCCAGAACCTACAATCCTCTTATCTCAGCCTCCCAAATACTGGGATTACAGGTGTGTCACCAAGCCTGGCAACTTTATTTTTATTTTGAAACAGGGTCTTGCTAAGTTGCTGAGGCTGTGATTCTCCTGTCTTAGCCTCCCAAGTTCTAAGATTATAGGTATGGGCCACCACACCTGGCTTATTCCCTTCTTAATTTGGTTCCTGTATTGTTCTAAGATTATAGGTATGGGCCACCACACCTGGCTTATTCCCTTCTTAATTTGGTTCCTTAATTTGTTCCTTTAGCCTCTAAGGCACCATTAGACAAGGCTACAGCCCAACTTCCATACATAAAAAGATGAAAAGCTTTGTACCGGGAGCTCTGCACCTCCACCCATACTGATATGTTATTCCAGAGTATGTGTGTGTGACTGGAGATTGGACCCAGGGACATTCTACCTCAAAGCTATACCCTCAGCTGTATTTTATTTATTTTGAATCAGGGTCTCTCTAAGCTGCTGAAGGTCTTACTACATTGCTGAGATTGGCCTCAACCTATAATCCTCCCATCTCAGCCTCCCAAGTACTTATCCTTGTAAGTACTGAGATTACAAGTGTGTGCCACTGTGCCTGACTTACTCCAGCTTTGTAGGGCTCTGCTGACACCCCCAGTGGGTCCTCATCCTGACAAGTGCATGAGCTCCAGATCTTAAGTCCCCAGCAGTCTGGCTGTGCAACTCAAAGCTGCTTGAGCGGGAAAGGCTTTAAAAGGACAGGCTTGCAGGCCTCTTGCAAGCTGGTCACAGGCTGCAGATTAGCCCATGTTCAGTTTGGGCCACATGAGCAAACCATCCTAGTTCTTAGAACTTGTCTGCCTGGTAAGAGCTCAGGGCACAGCTCAAAATTCCGTGGTGCATCAGAAAGACCTGCTCAGGCTCTGGGAGGCTTCAGAGAGGGTAAGAGCTTGTGTCTGGTTTTCTCTGGCGTGGAGTGGAAAGTTTAACCAGTTTCCCCATGGCTCAGCTGATGCAAAGTTTACTTTAATGTGAATGGTCTTCATGTCCCTGGGACTATTGACATGGAAATGAGAACTTGTGAGTGAGTGATCCTGTGGGGCAGCAAGAAATTTGTGTGTGTGTGTGTGCGCGCGTGTGTGTGGTATGTTTGCTCTTTGCTTGTTACTCTTTCTCAGCTAGCACCAGCTTTATCTTGGAAGTATGGAAGGTGTTTCTAGCACCCAAATACAGAATCTGCTCTACAGGTAGCCAGGGTATTTTCCAGTCTGATCCCCACCTTTCCCCAAAGGGCTCCATGAGGTAAGACAGGAATCCAGAGGCCTTGGAGGTGAAACAGTCTACCCAGAGTCACCCAACTGGGGAGTGGCAGAGGCGGGACTGGGGTGCAAACCCAACTCCAAACCACAGGCCTTTCCACACTGAAGACTAGACTCAGAGTTATTAAAATCGATACGGATCTTTTATTAAAGACATGCTGGTACCATGGCTACAGTCATTTATTGCCAGTTACCCCTGTTACAGTTGGGTAATGTCGTCTTACTCATTAAAGGGAAAGGAACACTGTCCTTTTAAAACACCAAGCCTTCCAAGTCTCGGGCGCAGGGGAGCTGTCCTGCACCCTGCTCGTTCAGTAGTCCTGCATGGGAAGGGTGATCTTCTGGATAAATTCGTCATACTTCACTATGCCATTTGGTTCGATATTTGCTTCCTTGAAAAGATCCTCCACTGCAATAAACCACATTAATTTTTCAGTTTGGACTTGGTGTTACATGGTAAGACCTCGGGTTATTTGAAGGCTGGGGCTCCCCAGAGATCTTCCCTGAGCCTCTAATGGGCTGTGCCCATAGACCAGGAAGTAAGCCAGAGAACAGAAGGTCAATTTTCCAGCTTTTGCAGAGGCTGGGGTGGGAGCAGGGAAGTGCACTGGCCACCACATGCTGCCATGTCTATGCCTCCATTTATAGAAGCCTCTGGTCTGGATGTTTTGCCTGCCTGCCCTCTGCCTCCCAGCAGCATGGGCAACCTGAGCAGCTCCATCCCGGCTGTGCTGCCCCAGGCTGTGGGCTGGCCCCCCACCTTCCTGCCTTCTCTCCTTACCTCACCTGCCTTCACACTAAGCGAGGACTTAAGAAGTGCTGTCTGCTACTGTCACTTCAAAAAAGTGCAAGGCAAGCCGGCCATGGTGGCGCACATCTTTAATTCCAGTATTTGGTAGACTGAGACAGGAGGATCGCAGGTTTGAGACCAGCCTCAGCCACTTAGCGGTGCTTTTCAGCAACTTAGTGAGATCCTGTTTCAAAATAAAAATAAAAAATAGGGCTGGGGGTGTAGCTTCAAGCAGAATGCCCAGGTTCAAATCCCCAGTACCAAAAAAAAAAAAAAAAAAAAAAAAGGCAGGAGGATAGCTCCATTGTAGAGCACATGTGTGAGATGTGTGAGGCCCTGCATTCCATCTCCAGCAGAGAAAAATAAATCCAACTGTCTAAAGTGCAAAGCTTACAAAACTGCTATTGTTCTACATTGCTCCAGAAAAACCACTTCATTTGCACGTTCCTTCTTATTCTGTATTCCTGGGACAAAATACTAGCTTTTCCGAGGCATTGGCAAGATGAGCCATTTCAGCTCTTCCACCATGATCTCTCAGGGCCAACCTACCTTTGGACCATCCTCATCCTCCTGCAAAAAGTGCCCTGTGTCGACTTCCTGGACCCTGGACGCCTCCACACAATTCTGGGCAGTGAAAAAGCAAGCTTTGCTTGTCCACTTAACACCTTCCTCGAAAGTATAATTACTATGCTCTGCCTAAGCTGACAGTAGTGGTGAGTATTTTTAGGATGTTGGAGACTGTAATTTATCTTAGTTCATGGGAAAGCTTCCACCCTTCCACCAGTTGGTTGCTGTCCCAGTGGAGGGGCCCAATGTCACCTCATTTCCGTCACCCTGCCCCTGCCTGCCTGGAGGGGGCAGCATGTTCCAGCTGGGTGCTGGCATCTGATGCCTCTCTCAGTCTCACCTGGAGACCAATGACCAAGGTGCTGAAGTTGGCGGCCTGGCCCTGGCAGCCTTCTCCAGCTGTTCCAAGGATGCTTCCTAATAAAAATGAATATATAGCTGGGCATGGTGGTGCACTCCTGTACTTGGCTGAGACAGGAGGGTCACGGATTCGAGGCCAGCCTCAGCAATTTAGTGAGACCCTGTCTCAAAAATATTTAAAAAATTTTTTTTTTTTTTTTTTTTTTGCGGTTCTAGGGATTGAACTCAGGGGTGTTCTACCTCTGAGCTACATCCCCAGCCCTATTTTTTATTCTTTATTTTGAAACCGGGTCTCACTAAGTTGCAGAGTGCCTCACTAGGTAGCTGAGGCTGGCTGCGAACCCGGATCCTCCGGTCTCAGCCTCCCGAATGCTGGGATTACAAGCGTGCACCACCACGCCCGGCAGAAAATGTTTTAAAATATATTTTAAAATTAAAAGGGCTAGGAGGGTCACTCAGTAGCAAGGCACCCCCAAGTTCAACCCCTAGTACCACGAAAAATAATAAGTAAATAAACCTAAACATTTTCTTTAGTCACCCAGGATAAAGGGTTCCTACTTCTAGTTTCATCCTTTCTACCTGCCATAGAAAACAGGAGGGAAATCGATGTCCCCCAGTGTCTCTGAAATGTCTTTGCAGGTTAAATGAGAGGTGTGAGTCTGGGGGCTGCAGTGTTGCTTTGGACAGAGATTGCTGACCACAAGAATCAAGGCCCCGCTGCCGTCTCTGGTGACACTCCAGCTGGGACCTGAAGGGCCAGCAGTGTCCTCAGAGCCTGGGAAGTAAGGACAGCCCTTTGTGTCCCCTGTTCACAAGAAAACAGCCACAATGAAAGATGAGAGAGACCATGCTCATCACCTGCCTGAGAAAGCAGGGAAGAGAGGTCTGCCTGCCTGCGTGCTATTTTTAAATGCTTTTCGCTGTGCCTTTGTGAGAGCAGATTAAATCCGAGCAAGCGGGCTTACAGAAGGTGAGCTCTTGGAGAGATCCTCCGTTACCACCTTATTTCCAGCAAGGAAACTGAGGTCCCCAGAAGGAGGGGGAGCCAGGATTCAAACCTAACTCAACTGCAACCTCGAAGCCCCTCCAATGGTTTGTTGTAAAGGTCAGTGGTTACTTAAGCCTTTTCATGTACCCACTTGTGGTCAAGCCCAGCCTTCCCATCCTGTCACAGCTGAGACAGGACCCAGGGGCTAGCAGGCAGTGCCAGCAGGCTGCAAGAACATCCACAAGTAGCCCAGAGTCGGGGTTGTCCTTTACCCAGTGCAGAGGGCTTCTCCAGGAGGCCCAAGCCCTTGGTCCTGCTCCGAGGCAGGGAGGCATACGGGCTGCCGGGAGGTGTGAGGCAAGCCGCCCCATCCCCTGGGTGCTATGGCCAGGGCTGCTTCTCCAACTGTCCCTGCAAAGGCCCCTCAGCGTCGCCCTCTCCAGGAGCTCTTAGAGCTGCCAGGGTCGGGAGCAAAGTAGCATCCCAATTTGAAAAGGGCATCAGCTGCCCCGCCAGAGGCAGCTGTGCTGAGGGAGAGGGGTCTCCTAGGCTTGGTCAGCTCCCGTTCTGCTGCAGAGCTTCACACTCGGCCAGTTCCTTGGTCAGTTGATAGGGCGCTGGTGCTCCCCGGCGACCTGTGCACTAACTGAAGACCCAGCTAGAGCTTAGGCCCAGGGTGAGGCCAGGCAGAGGCCGCAGCTGCCTGTGGGGCCCCAGTGGAGTTTTGCCCTGGCCAACCTCTCCCCTCACCCTTCTGGTCCTGCCCCCCGGGTCCAGCACAGCCTTCAGTGGCTAGTGTGACATCTGCTCACCAGCTTCGGGGCCGTGCCTCAACTACAGAAGTCAGCACAACCCTGGTGGTATCAATGGGGCTTTGGTGTCATCCCCCATCTCCCAGACCCTCCGTTACCTTCCTTGTGGGTGAGCTTCTCCCCCAGTTTCATGAGTTTTGACCGCAGCTCAGACGCCATGATGTAACCTTTCTTCTCCTTGTCTGTCATCAACATGGCCAGAAGAATTTCTTTCTTTGGGTCCTCTTGTTTTATTTGTGTGTGCATAATGGTCAGGAAGGTGGAAAAATCCAGTTCTCCATTTTTGTCTAGGAACCCCCCCAAAGCAGCAGAGTGACCAGGGAGGGAAAGACTCCTGGGGGAAGGCGACCTCCCTCCCGCCCATCCTTCACTGTCAGCTCCACAGCCACCTCACTCACAAGCGCCTCCATGGCGGCCGTGGTCATGGTGACAAGGACTTAGCCCCTCTGGTTGAATTTCTACCACAGATCAGTCATGGGACTGGACAGTCTTCATTTCACCCATACAGCAATCCTTGGCTATTATCCCCCCAGTGGGGAGGGGGGTACTAAGGCTTGAACCAGGGGCATTCTACCTCTCAGCTACACTCCCAGCCCTTTAAAATTTTTTTATTTATTTTTAAATTTTATTTATTTTTGTGGTACTGAGGATTGAACCCAGGGCATTCTACCTCTGAACTACATCTTCAGCCCTTTTTTGTTTGTTTGTTTTGCAACAGGGTCTCGTTAGATTTCTGAGGGTCTCGCTGAGTTGCTGAAGCTGGCCTTGAACATGTAATCCTCCTGTCTCAGCCTCCCAAGAACTGGGACTACAGATGTGCACCACCGTGCCAGGCTATCCCTCCACTTGCCTACTAAAGAGACAGAAGCTCAGTGTAGAGTCTGCACAGGACCAAGATGGAGGCCACCTCCTCTGCTCCCTTCCAGTGCCCTCACCATTCCTGAACTGGAGGGTAGTTGGTTCACATGTCCACTCTGCATGGCAGCCACCAGAGCACACCTCCAAGGACTGATGGGTGACCCTACCTGGGGCTCCAGCCTCCCCACTCACTTGCCTGTCCCCCCCGGGCAGCCTCCCCCCAGCCTGGCCTGGCTACAACAGCAGGATGTCAGAACTTTCCCTGACCACAATTTCCTGTTTAGAGGAGACAGAAGTCAAAGAAAAGCCACCTCAGGTAGACCACTGGGCGCCCCATCCCCAGGCTGTGCTCCCAGCGCTGTTGTAGGTGAACTCTCATGTGACTTCCAGTAACCCCAGCAGGTAGTGAGAGCCCATCTGAGAGATGAGAAGACTGAGGTCCAGACATTGACAGGTGGCCTCAGGGCTCCGGGCAAGTGCCCTCGCCAGCCCGTCCTGCCCTCCTGGGTGTCCAGCTCCCAGTGCAAACAGCCACACTAGCCTCTGACACCACCCCTGCCTTTTTCTTAAGAAAAAAAAAAAGTAACAGAGAAGCCACAAAATGTATTTGTTTCTAATTATAAAAGTCCTATTTTGCAGAGAGAGGCAGAGTATGCCTCTCAGTACTTGGGAGGCTGAGACAGAAGGATCACAGGTTGAAGGCCAGCCTCAACTACTTAGTAAGGCCTTCAGCTAAGTGAGACTCTACCTCAAAAATAAAAAAATAAGCTGGGCATGGTGGCACATGCTTGTAATCCCAGTATGTGGGAGGCTGAGACAAGAGGATCACACAGCCAGCCTCAGCTACTTAGTGAGGCCCTCTGCAACTTAGTGAGACCCTGTTTCAAAATAAAGAATAAAAAATAGGGCTGGAGGTGTAGCTCAGAGGTAGAACGCCCCTGAGTTCAATCCCTAGTACTAAAATAAATAAATAAATAAATAAATAAATAAATAAAATAAATAAATAAATAAATAAATAAAATAAATATAAAAATGGGGTGAGGGTGTTAGAAGTAGAATGCCCCTGGGTTCAAATCTCCAGTAACACACACACACACACACACACAAAGTGTAGCATGGAGGTAGAATATCCCTTGGGTTCAATACACACACACACACACACACACACACACACACACACACACACACACACACAGTCCCATTTGTTTCCATTGTTGAAAATAAATGCAGGGAATGACAGTACAGGGATGACCATCACCCCTATTCCACCACCGGAGGACCGCAGGGGCACGTTTTGGGTGGCTTTCCTAGCAGTGGTGCCTAGTTTGTGGGTCAGGCTTTGACAGCAGAAGAGCTGGCCTCCCATCCTGACCCGCCACTGGCTGCAGAAGTGGGCAGGTCACTTGTCACTTGCTGGCTCTGCACCTGGACCTTTGCTGTGAGGTGGGACCGGGTGCACCACCCTAAGCTCACATGAGCCACACACCCAGCAGACACTTGAGGAAGAGGCATTTCTCTATAAAAGCACAGTGCTCCCCGAGAGGTCCTGGTCATTTGGGTGGGGTGGGTGTCGCCAGCGGCTGGGGCTGAAGTGTGGCGCCCCTGGCCAGGAGCCTGCACTGCTCAGCGCCCCTGAGGCTCACCATCGCCCGCCCGGCCCAACACTCACCTATCCCATGGGTCTGCAGGTGCCGCTGCACCTCCCCCGGCGTTGGGCTGGCCCCCAGGCACCGCATGGCCACCAGGAGGTCAGCGGCCTTTATCTTCCCCCTCTGCTGCTTGTCATACAGGGAGAAGCATTCCTTGTACTCTGCACAGCGCAGAAGGGAGAACCTGTCACTTCATTTACTCTCCACTCTGCTCCTCCTTGGCCTCCTTCCCCACGGCCCCCACTCAGCACACCTCCTGCCTTTTGCCATTCTAGGGATCAAACTCCAGGCCTGGAGCATGTTGAGCACGTGCTCTACCACCGAGCTGCACCCCAGTGCCCCCCACCTCCATAATCTTCCCCTTACTCTGCCTCCTCTCCCACTCCTCCCTAACCAAGGTCTCCAGATACAGCAAATGGAAATACAAAACTGCCAGGTTACACTGAATTCAGAAAAACTGTGAATTACTTTACAGTGTAAGTATGTCCCAAATTGTGTATGGGTTATACGTAAAAAGTATTTGTGTTTATCTGAAATTTGAATCTAACCAAGTGTCCTGTGTTTTATCTGGCAACCCTGTCCCTTCCTTTCTTTTTCTTTTTCTTTCTTTTCTATTTTCTTCTTCTATTTTTAAATTTTTAATTTAATTTTATTTTTTTTAGTGGTACTGGGGATTGAACACAGGGGCATTCTATCTCCAAGCTATACCTCTAGCCCTTTTTTTTTGCGGTACTGGGGATTGATCTCAGGGTCGTTCTACCTCCGAGCTATACCCCCAGCCCTATTTTTTTTTTTTTTTTGCAGTACTAGGGATTGAACTCAGGGGCATTCTACCTCCAAGCTATACCCCCAGCCCCATTTTTTATTCTTTATTTTGAAACCGAGTCTCACTAAGTTGCAGAGTGCCTCACTAGGTAGCTGAGGCTGGCCGCGAACCCGGATCCTCTGGTCTCAGCCTCCCGAATGCTGGGATTACAAGAGTGCGCCACCACGCCCGGCTTCTAGCCCTTTTTAAAAACTTTTTATTTTGAAACATGGTCTTTCTAGGTTGCTGAAAGTCTCACTACTTGCTGAGGCTGTCCTTGAACCTGCATCCTTCTATCACAGCCTCACAATTCCTGGGATTACAGGCATGTGCCATCATGCCCGGCTTCATCCCTTCCTTTTCTTTGCCTTTTCCTTCCCCAGCCTCCTTCTCTCCCCCAGATGAGGGAGGGCTGGAGCCTGCAGCAGGGTGGCCAGACTCCAGGGACCTTTGCAAACAGGACACACAAATAATCATGCTCTAGGTTACTCTGAGGACCAGGAGACCACTGCGCCCCCACCAGGAAGGCACGGAGTGGTTCTCACATGTAGTGATTTATCACTCCTATTATTATTACAGAGCCGAACTTGGCATTTCTGCACCGGAGCAAGACAACAGGGGTCACGTGGAGAACAGCCGGCTCCTGCTGGCGCCTCCTTTCCTCCCTCCCCACCCAGACATCCCGCCATCCCGCACGCTCTGCTCTCCCTGCCCTTCCTCCTCCCAGCCTCACTACTCTGGTCTTCTCTATCTTCCCTACTATCCTCTTGTCCTCCCATTGTGACCCTGGAGGGGAGGGATTTTGTCTATTGTGCATCCCCTCCCCTCCCCCAGCTCTATCTCTAATGCCTGGAACAGGGCTGACACAGAGAAAGGACTCACAAACATTCATTGAATGAAAAATGAATTGGGTTAAGTGAATTGGATTAAAAATCCCCTTTGGGGGTTTCCTGTGGAAAACTGCAAATGCCCTAGATCAGGAGACACCCTGCCCCCAGGTCTAGGATGTGCTGGAGAAGGGTTAGCAATCAGCTCTGACGTGTATGTGCATGTTTATTATGCACTTCGCAGACACAGAGGGTGTGTTTCACCCTTTATGTGTTATAATTTACACACAGCTAAGTATGCAGTACTTCTTATTATAAGTTCTATCCAGCCAATTGATTATCCCAGGTGGTGTGCCAACCCGTGAATTCGCTGCTAACCTAGTGTTCAGATTCAACCGGGATTTGACAAGTGAGGCAGTATGCCAGCTTCACTTGTCAAATCATGACAAAAACACACAATTCTTTTTCCAATGGATTGGAATTGTATTGTCATAAAATCTGATAAGTGATTTGCTGTTAAGCTACTTCTCACACTGGTACAAATTATATTCATTAAACTGAAACTTCTTTCAAATCTTTATCATGGCTGAATGCAACAGGGCTGTCTTCTCGGCTTTCTGTAGGCTTGGAATCTACATATATACATGTAGATATGTAGATATGTGTATATATACATACACATACATACATACACAAACACACATACATATTCTTTGAACCTACATATGTGTGTACATCTGTGTGTGTGTACATCTGTGTGTGTGTGTGTGTGTGTGTGTGTAGGACATTCTGCCTCTGAGCTACACCCACCCCCAACCCCTAACTCTTTTTATTTTTTATTTTGATACAGGGTCTCACTAAACTGCTGAGACTAGCCTCAAACCTGTGATCCTCCTGTCTCAGCTTCCCAAGCACTGGGATTATAGGCGTGCACCACCACACCCGGCTGAGCCTACGTTATTTAATAATGGCTGCTTTTTAAAAACCAGCTTGAAAGATTCCTAAAATGTTGCTCTCCTACCCTGTGTCAAGTGTGTAAACTGGCATGCTCTCCTCTGTCCTTAGCTCGTAGCAGCCTGGCGAGGTGGCATCATTCTCCCTGCTTCCCAGATGAGAAAACTGAGGCTCAGAGGTGACTGGCTCCCAGGGCTGCTGCCTCCAGAGCCCCTGTTCTTCCCACCATCCCTGTCATCCCTTTCATTCATTAAACGTTGGTGGGCACTTTCTTGGTGTCAGACACTGGAATACAAAGAGATTACCTTCTTCCCTTCTGTAAGTTTCAGAGGCCCCAGGAAGGGGTGGTCAGTGAGCCTCATGTCCAGGCATGGGTGGGGACATTGAGGCTGGAGCTGGACTCTAGCCCCGAGCTTGCCATTATCACCTTTAGAGCTGGGCAAGAGGAGCCCTGCCCGGGGCCTGGTGCTGTAAGTTCCCTGGTCTGTCTCCTCTGGTCTTGGCCTTGGTTTTGCAGTAAGGAGTCAAGGGGTCTATGAGAGGGGGTTCACCTACAGCCCACACCCCCCACCTCCCTTCTAGACTGAGCCCTGGGTACCCAGAACTTTGGAATCTTTGGGTAACAGGAAGCCGCTTCCAGTGTCCACAGAAGCCTACCCAGGGCCATCGGGGCACCGTGGGCCCCTGGTGCCTGCAGTTTTATCTCAGTGTTCAGGGAGGGTCTGGCTGACCAGGGGACATTTGTGTAGAGACCTGGAGGAGTGGGGAGCAGGGGGTGGACTGTCACTCAAGGGGCACGGCCTCCAGGAGCAGCAGTCCCATCCGGCGGCTCCAGCCCCTCCTGCAGATGCTCAGGAGCCTCGGCTCCAGGCTGAGTTCTCTGTAACCCAACCCATGGAAACAGCCTGCACTGCACAAAACCAAAGGGCCCAGAGAATAAAGTGCTCGCACCCAAACCAAGCCGAAGGGACCCCAGCTGACTCCCGTCTTACAGATAGAGAAATGAGGCCCAGAGAGAAATAGCCTGTCCAAGGGCACAGGCCTGGATTCTTTTCTATCTTCCTCAGTTACTTCCTCTTTTTCCCTGCCTTCAGCTGTAACATTAATGGTCTCTCTCCAGCTGGGCGTGGTGGTGCACGCTTGTAATCCCAGTACTCGGGAGGCTGACACCAGAGGATCCGGGTTTGAGGCCAGCCTCAGCTACTTAGTGATGCCTTCCACAACTTAGTGAGACCCTGTTTCAAAATAAAGAAAAAAAAAAAAAAAAAGAAGGACTGGGTGTGTAGCTCAAAGGTAGAATGCCCCTGGATTCAATCCCCAGTACCGAAAATAAATAAACAAATAAACAAACAAACAAATAAATAAATAAATAAATAAATGGTCTGTCTCTGAACCTAACCCCCTCCTCCAGGCTCTGGAGAGAGCCCTGGCGAGCCCTCTTCTGTGACCCGGCTTGTAAACCACACTGACAACCTGGAACCAGCTGTCCCACCCTGAGGCTCACCCCTCTCTGAGCAGCAGTGTCCCCGCAGCGGCCGGCCCTGTGCCCTGGGTGGGCCCAGCTCTCCCCCATGCCTTTCTTCCTACCAACAAAAGAGGAGTGGAGCAAACCGGCTAATGACACCCATATTTTGCTGGGAGTTGCTAATTAAAGAGCAAACCCAACCTACCATTAATTTGATCCTGGGAAAGAAACTTGGCCTGTAGCAGAGAGAGGAAAACAGTCAGGGAGGACGCCATTAGGGGCCTCCCCACCCGGCCTCGACACTACACACAGGCTCTCGCTCACCATGGTGGGGCTCCAGCTGCTCCCGGTCCTGACTTCTTGGTTCCTTTCCCTCTGGCTTTCAGTTGAAAGTCCGCCAGGCTGGGTGGAGGCCCCGGTAATAAATCCTCGGCTGCCATGGAGACCGGGCCCCACGCCACCAGGGTCATATTCCAGCTCTCTGTGCAGCGGATGCCCCAGCCCAGGCAGGTTGATTTTGAGGAAACGGGGCTGCAGAAGGGCTTCCACAGGGCTCGGTCCCTGTCTCTGGAGGCTGATGCTCTGTAGCAACTGGACAAACTCCAATGCTTGTCCAGGAAGCCCCTGGCTCCAAGAAGGGGCCAGTGGAGCACAGAAAGGGGGCTTTGGGGTGAGGCTGGCCACCTCAGGGACCCCCTCTTTCCTGGGGCTCAGCTGGGACAGTGACAAGCTGCTTGTTGGCATCGGGCACCACACACACTGTCTCCCTGCAGGCTTGTCACCCCTGCCCTTGGGAGGAATGGAGCGGCGCAGCTCAGACAGGTCATAGCCTGGGGGCTGTCTGCAGGGGCACAGGCTTTGGAGCCCTCAGGTTCCTCCTGCTCTGATGACTCAAGCCACTGGCTTCCCTGTGCCTCAGTTTCCTCACCAGGCTACAGTACAGGGCTGCTGGGAGAATCAAGTGGCCAGTGAACAGCCGGTCTTCAGCCTGCGCCAGCTCTCTCTCCTTCAGGGACCTTGGCGGGTGGGCCCAGCCTCGCAGCTGCCTGCTGGAGTGAGGCCTCTTGGTGACTGTCCCCCCGGCCAGGATGGCTCCTCCACTTCCTTCCCCTCCCCTTCCTGCGGAGGCCGCTGACTCCTGAGGTCCTCCACAGCTTTGCTGCTCCCCTCCCCCACAAAGGACGGGAGGCTCCTAGAGCAGGGCAGGGGCTGGACACTCCGGGGTCTCCTCTTGTCTACAGCTGGCTTCTCTGTGGGGCTCTGAACATAGCCTTTAGCCAACCTCATCAGGGTACCAGTGGGTGCTGGCAAGAGGCCGCTCACTAATCTGCATGAGGGCACGTGGACACATGCCGATGGCCCATTCCCTCCCTCCTCCCAACGGCCAGTCCTTTCCCCTAAATTACCTTCTGCATCGCTTCATACCTCTTTTTGTACTGGGCATTGAACCCAATGGCATTCTGCCTCTGAGCTACACCCCTACCCCCTTTTTTTCTTCTTTGAAACAAGGCCTTGCTAAATTGCTGAGTCTGGCCTTGAACCTGCCATCCTCCTGTCTCAGCCTCCCAAATACTGGGGTTAAAGGCACTGCCATGCCAGGCTCTTCATACCCGTTTCTAGACCCAGAGAATTTGGCTGGAGGGCTCTGGACTCCTCCCCGTGGGCTGGGGCCAGGCGGGCTGTGGGGCCAAGGTGTGGAAGCAGGCCAGCTCAGAGCAGCTGGGTGCAGAAGAGAGTAGGGAGAAGTCATCTGGGCTCTGAAGGGTGGGCGCAGAGCTGGGGCTGGGGAGCAAGGGAGTGCAGGAAGGCCAAAGCGCTCCCTGGAATCACAATCACCTTTGGCAAAGGGCTCAGGGCAGGTGAGCCATTTCCTTGGGCCTAGGTCAGTGTGTGCTAGGCGAGCAAGATGCCCAGCGGCATCCTGGCACCCTCACACCTGCAGGTGTCCCCAAGGGTGTCAGAGATGATGATCAGGAACACCAGCATGGGTGTGGAGGCTGCATGATGGCTCATTATGCAAAATCTCACCAAGCTGGGCTGGGGATGTAGCTCAGTGGTACAGTACTTGCCCCGTGTGCACGAGGCCCTGGGTTCAACCCCCAGTACTTAAAAATAATAATAAAAAGAGTTCACCACGCTATACAGGGCACTATGTAGATGCTCCACCTCCAGGCAAAACAAAAACAAAACAGAGACATCAATAGAAAACACCTCCAATACCACTTGGGGGCTGAGTCTATTCACTTTATTCTTGAGTGGGGGCACCTCTTGGTGGGGGGCTGTCACCTCCCTGTGGCACCATGACTTCCCCTGGCCCGTCCCCCCACCCCACTCTCTGGATTCCCATGGGAGGGGTTTGGTTCTGGGACCAGGGAAGCCCCTCCTCCCTTCACCGCCCTGCCCAGGCCCACCATCCAACAGGTTCCCAGGCAGAGCCTCTGGCCCCCACTGAGGCTCCTTGTCCCCCACCCTGCCTTCCCTCTCCTGTGCTGTGTTCTAAAGCCATGCTGTCCCCAGGAGGGCCTCTGCTCCCACAATCAGGGCTAACAGGGTAGCTGGCCCCCTGGGCCCCCGGTTGTGTGTGCACCTGCTGGGCAAAGCAGCTGCTTCCCTGGCTGTGGCCCAGAATGGAGGGCTCGAAAGCTTAAGCTTCAGGCCTCTGCTGGGTTGAACAGTGTCCCCAGGATTCATGTCCACCTGGCACCTGTGACTTATTAGGAAACAGCGTCTTTGCAGATGTAATTAAGATGAAGTCATCCTGGAGTCGGGATCTCAAACAGAGACAAGGGAAAGGCCAGGGAAGCACAAGCCAAGGAACACAAGGGCGTCTGCGTCCCACCAGATGCTGGAAGAGATGGAGGAGCACCTCCCCTGGAGTCTGCAGAGTGCACAGCCCTGCCAGCTGGACCTCGGGCCGCCAAAGCTGAGAGGACAAACTCGTTTTCCTTTTGTTGTTCTTGTGGTACCAGGGATTGAACCCAGGAGCATTCTACCTCTGAGCAACACCCCCAGCCCTTTTTGTTTTGAAACAGGGTCTCGCTAGGTTGCTGAGGCTGGCCTTGAACCTGCAATCCTCCTGTCTCAGCCTCCCAAGTACTGGGATCACAAGCATGAGCCACTGTACCTGGCTTCATGCCTAATTTTTTTTTTTTTTTTTAACTATTTTCTTATCAAGCACTCCCTAAATTGAATAAAGTCATACAGGCCCCACACAACCTGGCCTGCCCCGACTTATGAGAGACCCACTAAGTCTTTCTGTAGGGCACAGCCCTGGGACAGCAGTGTCCTCAAGGGGGAGAAGGAAGCAAGGAGTATGCTGGGGTCAGGGACACGCAGACCGAGCTGTCTCCTGTGTGGTGCGCCCTGGCTGTGTGGCCTGGGAGGATCAGCTTGTCAGCCTCTAGTGGCCGTGTGGGAGGCACTGAGAGGTCAACAGACCTGCCTAAAGCTAAGAGCCACTTCCAGCCACCCAGCCTCCCACTGAAGGCAGCAGAGCTGGGAGGCCAGAATGGACTTCCTCAGGGGCAAGTCTGGAGGCGCCCTGCCCCCCACCTCTCAGAAGCAATGGACTGACCGGGAGGAAGAAGCCCTGCTCACTGCCATCCCCAGGAGCCTAAGTGGTATACAGGGACAGGCCAGTGCCCAGTGAGCCTTTAGGGTCCACCCTGGGCTGCGGCCAGAGGGAGCCTCCAGCTCTAGCCTGGACCCCAGACGGCCTGTCCACCGCCACTCCAGAACTCCCTCCTGCCTCCCCTTTTCACACCCAAAGCCAGAAGCAGCGCCAGCCGGGCTGGCCACCTCACCAGCTTTTATTCAGCCCCTCACCAAGGCTGCCAGTGGGCAGGGACTGACTGAGGGGACTCTGAGGGGCGTATGGAGGGCCCCAATGTCTTAGGCCTGGGGCTCCCCGAGAGCACAGGAGAGATGGGTTAGCCCCAGCTGCACAGTACCTGTGGCCCAGAGCCTGGGAGAAGCAGGCCTTTTTCTCAGAGCAGGGCCACTGGGGGAAGGTAAGAAATCAAAATATGGTTTTGCTAAGTTGCTAAGGGTCTCACTAAATTGCTGAGGTGGGCCTTGAACTTGAAATCATCTTGTCTCAGCCTCCCCAGTACTGGGATTACAGGCATGTGCCACTGCACCCTGCTTCATGCCTTATTTATTTATTTATTTATTTTTTACTGTTTTCTTATCAAGGGCTCCTCAATTTGAATAAAGTCATACAAGACTCACACAACCCCCAGGCTGACCGGAGAGATCCTTGAGGTGCCCCCAACCCCCACAACGGGGCTCAGGAAACAGTGAGGCTTGAGAACACCTTCAGTGGCAGCACAAAAGCTCAGACAGCTGACACAAAGTAGGAGCCACGACTTTCCCAGGAGGGCGGCTGGAGCTGGCTTGTCAGGGAAGTCGGGCCTCTGGCTCCCTGGGACGAGGGTGGCTCGGCAGTGCACAGGGCCTGAGTTTAGGCAAGGGTTTGGGGTACACAGACTCCTCCCGGGCTGGGAGAGGGCAAGGACAGGCAGAACCTCTCCTCCCTGCCCAGGCTACCCAAGGCCAGCAAGCGGGTCCGGCTGGTACACACCAGGCCAGAGAAGGGAGACTTTCTACTCAATGATGCAGAGAAAGTTGGCATAACCTGGTGTCCAGGGCAGGGCAGGGCAGGCCTGGCGGGGAGCCGGGTGGTGGGTGAGTGCACCTGCATGGCCGGTGTCCCCCCACAGCGCACCGTGGCTGGGGCCCAGCGCTCAGTGCTGACTGCTGACGTGGAGGGTGTAGAAGGCCCAGGGCTCAGGGACATAGATGACACCCGGGTACTTCTTCCTGAGTATGGGGTTGTTCCACAGCCAGGCCACCCAGAGTGCCACCAGCAAGAGGGTGAGTGTGAAGGAGTAGAAGAGGAAGAGGCCGTTGCTGTCCAGGAAGAGGCGCCGGCGCTTCTGGTGCAGGACCAGGGCCAGCATGGCGAAGAAGGTGAAGATGAAGAGGATGAAGATCTGGCCCTCGGTGACTAGGTACCTGCAGAGGCGGGGCAGGGGCTGAGGCGAGGAGGGTGCCATGGCAACCCCATCCTGCCCCCATCCATCCCAGACCCCGTGATCAGAACAGTTTGAACTCATTTGGCTCCTAGTTACTATTTTTTAAAGCTTTGAGTTGCTAATATTTATTTTATTTAAATTTTTTGGTACTGGGAATTGAACCCAGGGGGCATTTTACCTCTGAGCTATAATCCCCAAGTTCCCCCATTTTGGGCACTGGGGATTGAATCCAAGGGCATCCTACCTCCAAGCTATACCCCCAGGCCTATTTTATTTTTCATTTTGAAACAGCGTTTCACTAAATTGCTGAAGCTGGTCTCAAACCTGCCTCAGCCTTCAAAGATTGGTGCCACCATGCCTGGCTCCCCCAGTCCTTTTTATTTAAATTTTTGGCATTGGAAATTGAACCCAGGGGAATTCTACCTCTGAACTATACCCCTAGCCCTTTTATTATTTTTTCCTTTTGAAACAGGTCTTGTTAGGTTGCTCAGAGTCTTGCTATATATATTGCTGAGGCTGTCCTTGAACCTACCATCCTCCTGTCTATCTCCCAAGTACTAGGATTACAGGTGTACGTCACCACGCCCAGCTTATTTTTTTATTTTGAAACAGCCTTGCTGTGTTGCTGAGGCTGGCCTTGAATTTGCAATCCTGTTTCAGCTTCCCCAGCACTGGGATTATAGGTGTGTATCACCGTGCCAGGCTTGTTGCGTGTGTGTGTATATGTACATGTGTGTGTGTGTGTGTATGTATATATATATACATGTATACATACATACACACAGTACATGTGTGTATGTGTATATATATGTATATGTATATATATACATACACACACACACATATATATATATATATATATTTGGTACTGAGGATTGAACCCAGGGGCATTCTACCTCCGAGCTACACCCCCAGCCCTATTTTTTATTCTTTATTTTGAAACAGGGCCTCACTAAGTTGCAGAGAACCTCACCAAGTAGCTGAGGCTGGCCGTGAACCTGGATCCTCCTCAGCCTCCCAAGTACTGGGATTACAAGCGTGCGCCACCACGCCCCGCTGCCAATATTTAAGTAACAGAATATCTGGAAATGTGGGTTTCTGGCTTCTCTGGAAATTCTTAGGGTTTTCTTTCCATGTGACAAAAACTGACTAGAAAAAGCAGCTGACCACTTTGGAGAGCACTGTTCTTTGCTTTGCCACAGTCCCCGCCATTCCCTACAGCCTCACTTGCCTGCCTGCTTCTTTCTGTTACCTGATTGATTTCAGCAGGCATTTGCGTTTGGGAATCCAGGTGCAATTTATAGGGATGTCATTACCACCTCCTCAGCAGCCCAGGCAGCCTGAAACTCATGGCCAGCAGCTGTGGCACTTGCTGGATGGTGTCTGCGGGGTTAACCATGCATCTCTCAGCCTCCAGGGAGAGTTGTACTACTGATTTATTTGCTCCAGAAACTACAGCTCTGCAGCTCAGTAGTACGTCATCTTGGGGACTTTATGTGACATCCTTCAAGCCTGTTTCCTCCCTTATGAAGGGAGGATAAATGGCCCTCCCCCTCAATTACAGACAAGTGCTGTGTACTCTTACTTGGTAAAGCATATTGTTCAACAAATGGTTTCTGTTTCTACTGTAGCTATCACTGCACCAATGCATTATGGGTAAGGAGCAGGAAGTTCTTGCCCAGGTCCAGCCTCTTTCCTTCTTGCCTCTTGTTGACATATCATTGTTCCTTTTTTTTTTTTTGTACTGGGGATTGAACTCAGGGGCATTCTACCTCCAAGTTAAATCCCCAGGCCTTTTTATTTTGTTGTTTTGAAATAGGGTCTTGCTAAGTTGTTGAGAATCTTGCTATGTTGTTGAGGCTCTCCTCAAATCTGCAATCTCTTGTCTCAGTCTCCCAACTACTGGAATTACAAGCGTACGTCCCTGTGCCTGGCTACCACTGTTCGTGTGTGTGTGTGTGTGTGTGTGTGTGTGTGTGTGCACGCGCACACACACTGTACTGGGGATTGAATGCAGGGGCATTCTACCTCTGAGTTATACCCCCAGCCCTACTTAATTTTTTATTTTGAAAGAGGGTCTCACTAAATTGTGGAGGGCCTTGCTAGATTGCTGAAGCTGGCTGCAAACCTGCAATCCTCCTGCCTTAGCCTTCCAAGTACTGGGATTACAAGCACTGTTTCTTTTAATCCCATCCTGAGGGGGTATACAGATCAGTCCTGGGGAAGCCTCCTAGCAGCCAGGGAAGAGGGGGCTTCCAATCAGAGTAAGTCTCAGTCCTGCCTGGTCCTTCCTGCAATGAATGCCACAGGAAGGACCTAGAGGCAGGAGGGACTTGTTTCCAGGGTAGACGTGACAGAGGAGAGTGAGAGCCTGGTGAAGGCCTGGGTCCTCCGTCACAGGGAGAGGGAACAGGAGGCCAGGCAAGGCGTCCTGCAGCTTGGACTTCCTCCTTCCCGTCCTTGTCGTCTCCACAGTGCTTATAGTTCACAAAGCCCCTCTCTTCCCCAATCCTCACCATTCCTGAGAGACACAGGCAAGTAGCATCTCTATTTCACAGGAGACACGGGGGCCCCATGGGCTCTGCAGGGCTTGGGGCTGGAGGTGGGCTCAACTGACCAAGGCTGGCCCTGGGGTTCTGGAAGGGAGAGCGAAGGACAGGAAGGCTGTCCAACCTCACTCTCTCACATCGCCCTGCCAGGCTTAGACTGGGCTTCTAGGGACAGAAACTACCATGAGGTATGTCTCAGTCCCCATTAGACCCAGGAGGAAGCAGGGACCCTGGGAGGGCCGGTCTCACCTAGGACCACACCTCATGCATTCTGTGGTCAGGGTGGACTTTCGGTGTGGTGGCTCACTCCCCTGCCACCCCCCGGAGCTGAGGAGCACTCACCAGTAGTACAGGCCACTGGGCACCACCAGGAGCCGGGCAGGCCCTGGCATGGAGCTCCCGGCTTCCGAGGCCGTGAAGCAGCCGCTGAAGTACATGAAGAGGATGAGGAAGAAGGGGATGTACCTGGGACAGGGAGGCCATGCCTTAGAGGCCTGCCTGCCCAGTGGCCTCACCCAGGCCCCCTTCCCACCAGCCCTGCATTGTCCCGCAGTGTCACCTCTACAAACACCTGGCTCAGGGCGGGGTGCTCCTCTGCACCCAGACTTTCCCATCTGGGGTCAAAGCGAGACCATGCAAACCAGAGGCCTGCAGGGCCCACATTGCCCTGGCCACCACGCTCATTCCGTGTCGGGGACAGAGGGGAGCTTCTGTCTCTCATGTGCCCCCGACACCAGGAGCCCAGCCCCACACTGACCTGGAAACAGGGGTACCCAGAAGGGCTGAGGATAGAGAGCATACTGCCCAGCCTCCAAGGTCCTCCATGAGGCCCCTCACCCACTCAGCCCAGCCCCCCAACATCTCATCCAAAAGCACACCCTCTTCCCATGGGGGCTTCCCCCCACCTCTACACATGCACCCCTTTTCTCTCCTGTTCCACCTCCCCTCCCCCTCCCCCTCATTGTGTCCTCTCCTGCTAGTTCACCAGGTCTCTTTCTCTCCCTTCCCCAGCCTCCCATGGGAAGGGAGAGCTGGCAGGAGGCCGGTCCAGGGACCCCCAGGCCTGCTGAGCCCCAAGGATCAACCCCCCATACCCTGAAACAGACAGGGACGCACCAGTGTCAGGCCCGTGGCACAGAGAGCCCACCTCACTCACCAGGCCCTTCCCCCATCCTCACCCTCCTCCCTCTGGCCTCAGTTTATCCTGTGTAGGATGGAGGGCTGCAGATGACTCCCCCCACCCCCGCTTTAGTCCTGAATCTCCTGAGGCTGAGCCCACATTTTTTTTTGTGTGTGTGGCACTAGGGATTGAACTCAGGGGCATTCTACCTCCGAGCTACACCCCCAGCCCTATTTTTTTATTCTTTATTTTGAAACCGAGTCTCACTAAGTTGCAGAGTGCTTCACTAGGTAGCTGAGGCTGGCCGCGAACCCGGATCCTCCGGTCTCAGCCTCCCGAATGCTGGGATTACAAGCGTGCGCCACCACGCCCGGCTCTGAGCCCACATTTCTAAGGCTTCACCCTAATTGCACTGAAGGGGCACAGGGGAACAGGAGATGCCCTGGCAGTGCTGAGATGGGGAGCACAAACCGCACCCCAACCTGGTTCTGCTGGCTCTTCTACCTTCCTAAAGAGCCTGACACAGGTAGGGGCCCCTTCTCTGTCCCACCCCGGCGTCACCATCTGGGGGGTGGTTTATCAGGCCTGGGTCTGCGGAGGCACTGGTCTTAGCCTGAATGGGACAACAGCCACTCGCTGCCCTCTAGTGGTTTCCGTGGGAACTGCAGGCTTGGAGGAGGAAGCTCCACCGTGGCGGGAGGCCTGGGGCCGGCAGCTGGGAGTCTCTGTAGGCTCACAATGGAGGGCCAGGGCCCAGGGAGCCCCCCATCCTCGTACCCTGAGTCCTGGCCCCGCATGCACTCACCACATGGAGTGGCCCAGGTACTCGTCATAGTAGTAGAGCAGTTCGAAGGAGTCGACCTGAGGGCGGGAGGCCCGGGCAAGGCAAGGGGAAGTGGCTTCAGCAGGGGAGCCCCAGTAATGCCCTGGCCCGCTTCCCATGGCTGCCCCATTCCCCGCCCAGGGCCTTGTCCATAGAGGCGCCCCAGGCGATGCCTTCTACTAGTCCAGGGCTCCCTTGCTCAGCGAGGGCCTGGCGCAGGGACAGGCTGGAGCACTGTCTGCAGTCTCCCACAGCTGCTGGTGTGTGGGGGGGGCTCCCACACAGGGAGGGGCGCGAGGCGGCCTCACCAGCGTCTCGGGCTTGAGGTTCTTCATGATGGGGTTCTCGCGGACCGACAGGTGGTGCTGGTAGCCGCTGAAGAGCAGGCGGTGGTTGACCGAGTCGCCCACCAGGTGGATGCTGGCGCCCATGATGAAGGTGATGATGCTCACGTAGACAACGGAGCGCGGCAGGGTGCGGGGGGACCGCTCGAGGAGCTGAGGTCAGAGGCACAGGGCACCCTCGGCCTCCCTCCCTCACACGGGGGCGGGTGGAGAATCCCTGGGAAGTGGTGGGTCCTGGAGTGGGTCAGCCCTGTTCCCAGACCCCCAGGTGACCCGTGACCCCAGCAGGGTCCGCAGAACAGCATCCCTTTCTCCAGGGGAGGATCAGACTCCAGCCCACTGACTGCCACAGTCACAGGAGAGCACCTGCTGGAGGTGACACCTGGGCCTTCACTGCAGGACTCAGGCACCAGGCCCAGCCCTCCTACCTCCCAGGCTGTACCCGGTAGTTAGCCTGCTAAGGGTTCTGATTTCTTTCTTTTTTAAATTCCTGGTGCTGGGGATTGAATGCAGAGGCATTCTAACCCTTGAGCTACACCCCCAGCCCTATTTTATTTTTTATTTGGAAACAGGGTCTTACTAAGTTGCAGAGGGCCTCACTAAGATGCTGAGGCTGGCTGCAAACCTGTGATCCTCCTGTCTCAGCCTTCCAAGTACTGGGATTACAAGCATCCACCACCACACCTGGCTTGGGGTTCTGATTTCTGAGTGACTGGCCCATGGCAAAAAGGAAGAAAATGTTGGGAGTCAGAGATGTCAGGTGGACGTTCTGACACTACAGAAACTATATCCTGAGAGTATACTCTTCCTTTTGGAGATGTGAAATGTTGGTGTGTGTGTGTGTTACTGGGGATTGAACCCATGGCCTCATGCATGCTAGGCAAATGCTCTACCACTGAGCTATATCCCCAGTCATTTTTATTTTTCATTAATTTGTTTTTTAGTACTGGGGATTGAACCCAGGGACATTGTACCTCCAAGCTATACCCCAAAACCTTTTTTATTTTTTGTTTTGAAACAGAGTCTTGCTAAGTTGCTAGGGTCATGCTAATTTGCTGAGGTTGGCTTCAAACCTGCAATCCTTCTGTCTCAGCCTCCCAAGTACTGGTATTACAGGTGTGTGCCACTATGCTCAGCTTTTTTATTTTGAGACAGATTAGCCTCCAACTTGCGATCCTCCTATCTCTGCCTCCTGAGTGACTAGGATTAAAAACATATAGCACCACACCTGTGTGAAATGTCTTTCTTAAAAACAAAATGATAGGCATAATAGATGTGATAATATGATCACCCCCGTTTCCACAGACTCCTCACCTGCAGATCCAGCCAACCACAGATCCGATATATTTGAAAAAAAATTTGTGCCTGTATTGAACATGCACCAACTTTTTTTCTTTTCTTGTCATTATTCCCTAAACAATACAGTGTAATAACTATTGACATATCATTTACTTAGATTTATTTATTTTATGTAGTGCTGGGGATGGAACCCAGGGTCTCATGCATGCTATGTAAGCACTCTACCTCAGAACTACATTCCCAGCCCAACGTATCTATTATAAGTAATCTAAAGATGATGTTAGGTATACAGGAGAATGTGTACAGATTATATGCAAATGCTATGCCATTTTATGTAAGGGACTTGAGCATCTGCAGATTTTGGTATTCACAGGAGTCCTGAAACCAATCCTCTGCAGGTACTGAGGGACCACTCATTCTAAGAGCCCTTGTTTGGCAAAGTGCAAAGCCCCAGCCCTGCTCTGTACTCCCACTGCCATCTCAAAGTCAGGGCTGTCCAGGCCAGGGGTCAAGTTCCGCCTCTGCCGCCACTTTCCTGCTGCCTGGCCCGACCTACTTTCCAACTGGCCTGTCCTCTCGCAGCACACCCCGCTCACTCCTTCCACCTTGGCCTCCCCACATTCTTGTGGTTTCCCAGGAACAGCCTGGTCCGCAGGTCCTTCTGCCCAACCATGTCTTCCACTTCACCTGCTGGCACACTGGACTGGTGACCGTCCACCCCTGAGGCCAGGGGCAGCCCCACTCCTTGGGGGCCCAGGCTTGTCACCACCTCCACCCCCACAGGCAGGGGAAAATCTGATTTAGTGCCTGGCATCTGGCACCAACTCTCTACCAGGCAGGGGCGGAGGGCAGGGCCACACTATACCTTGAGCAGGAGGAAGGGCGTGATGATGTTGTAGGCCATGTGGAAGTAGTCCCCGACGCTGGGCTTGTTGAGAGGAAACCACTGGAGAGGGAAGACCAGCTGGGGGGCGAGGGGAGGAAGGTGCTTAACAAGCGGGTCGTGACCTTCGGGGCAGCCCCCACACTTAATTCTTCTATGACCTCTAGGGACCCTCTTGGCAGCCCCAGGATGACAGGACTTCCAGACAGGGAAACCGAGACGGTAAATGGACATGTCCCCAGACACACAGTAGATAGAATTCCAGGGCTTGGGCCCTCTCCTGTTTCTTTTTTTCCTTTTTGCGGAACTGGGGATTGAAACCAGGGGCATTCTACCTCTGAGCAACACCCCCAGCCCTATATTTTATTCTTTATTTTGAAACAGGGTCTCACTAAGTTGCAGAGGGCCTCACTAAGTAACTGAGGCTGGCCGCAAACCTGTAACCCTCCTGTCTCAGCCTCCCAAGGACTGGGATTACAAGCATGCGCCACAACACGAGACTCAAAAGTTTCAATCAAATATTTCAATGTTTAGAGCCGGACGTGGTGGAGCATACTTGTAATCCCAGTACCCAAAAAAAAAAAAAATTCAATGTTTATCTCCTTCAATTCAGAAAAGTCACACTAAATAAAACTAACACTCCCAGGACACCAGAATCTCAATCCCCCTCTGCACCCTGTATCTGTATCTTTACCTATATCAAAATATGTATTTACTAAAATATTCTTTGTAATAGAAAAGTGCTAGAAATAGCTGACACTTCAACCAATAGGCTACTTGAATAGATAATACATTTTTACAATGGAAGGTTAAGTTGCCATTAATAGAAGTAACACTTTCCATACACTGACAAGGAGAGATATCCATGGTATATTCTAAAGGAAAACAATCAAGTTGCAGAATAAAGTATAAGATAAAATCTCACTTTAGTCAGAAAAAAAAGGATGTATATATGTGCTTGTATGCGCAGAAAAAGGAGTGGCAGGATGTACCCCAAACTGTCAGGGGAGGGACTGGAAAGCAGTATGGAAAGTCTAACACTTTTTTTTCTTTGTGGTACTGGGGATTAAACCCAGAGGCATTCTACCTCTGAGCTATACCTCCAGTCCTATTTTATTTTATTTTTTATTTTGAAACAGGGTCTCACTAAGTTGTGGAAGGACTCACTTAGTTGCTGAGGTTGGCTGCAAACCTGTGCTCCTGCTGTCTCAGCTTCTCAAGTACTAGGATTAGAGGTGTGCACCACCGTATCTGGCTCTAACACTTCCATATTTAATAACTACTATTTATTACTTTTACAACTTATAAATGTTTTCAGTTTTTCAAATGTATATGTGCCCAACAAGCCCCACTTAGGGTTACAGTGGCCAGTAGCAACTTTGGGCAGCACAGGAAGTGATTTGGGGACCCCGTTAGGCCAGTTGAGGCTGAGTCCCAGTGATCGAGGACAGCCATCCTGGCCTCACCTCTCTCTCAAAGCACCAGTTTGAGGGGAAAGTCCTTTGGCCGAATATGTGGGACCTTCAAGCTGGAAGAGGGCTCAGTGCAGCTACTCCAACTAATCTTCGTGATGACAGAAATGAAGCCCAGAGGACAGCGATTTGCCTAAGGTCATAACCTAAGGACAGTGACTTGCCTAACCCATAACCCTGACCAGATGTCCTGACTCCTGGCTAAATCCCTCCCTTCCACATATTTAAAAATCAACATGTAAACCTTATAAAGTCTGTAGCAAGGAGAAGCAGCACCCCCCATAACTCCCCGACACCAAAGCTCCACTTGATCCCATGCAAGTCTTTAATCCATGTGCACAAGATCTTTTTTTGTGTGTGTGGTACTGGGGACTGAACTCAGAGGCATTCTACCTCTGAGCTACACCCCCAGCCCTGTATTTTATTCTTTATTTTGAAACAGGGTCCCACTAAGTTGCAGAGGGCCTCACTAGGTAGCTGAGGCTGGTGGCGAACCTGGATCCTCCCGTCTCAGCCTCCCAAATGCTGGGATTACAAGTGTGAGCCACCACGCCCGGCTACAAGATCGTTATTGACTTGGAATCGACTGGTATGCATGACAGTTAGACACCTCTTTTCTCCTTAAATATTCCAGGTTGCTCCATACTAATCACAATTTCTGTTTAATATTCATATACCATTCTCTATATTGGATATAGCAAAGCTGATTTCTCCAGTCCTTACTGCTGGACACTGAAGTCACATGCAAGTTTTGGCTATTCTAAGCAACACTAAAATGAACATCTTTGGGTAGAGAAGCTGTTGTCCTCTTGCTGGTTGCACCTTCAGAGCAGAGTATTGGAAGGGGTGTATCAGGAGGCATGAACATACTGGGGTTCTGGCTATACATATGACAAACTGTGCTAAGGTGGGCTCTGGGCCAGAGGGCTAGTGTTCAGAGCCCGGCTCTTCTGCTTGCTAGATGAGTGACCTTGAGCCAGTTACTAACCTTCTCTGTCCTCAAGTTTTCCCATCTATAAAACTGGGGTTAGTAGTAGTGTTGATTTGAGAACTAAATACATTTAAACATATAAGAGCTCAGAACAGTGTCAAGCACTTGATGTATGTTTCTGCTGTGTGTGTGTGTGTGTGTGTGTGTGTATGTATGTTACTAGGGATTGAATCCAGGGGCACTTTACCACTGAACTACATCCCCAGCCCTTTTTAGTTTTTCTTTTGAGACAGAGTCTTGCTAAAGTTGCCTAGGCCAACCTCAAACTTGCGATCCTCCTGCTTCAGCCTCCTGAGCTGGGATTCCAGGGGTGTGCCATCAAGCAACTGCTTTTCTTACCTTACTATTGTTATTATTAACTCAATTAAAATATACTGAGTACTTACTGCATTAGGTGCTATTCTAGGTACTAGTTATAACCTAGCCAAACTGCTTTCCAAAAGGACTTTGGTACTTTGCATTACCGTCAGCAGGTGTCAGGTGCGGGCTTTGGCACTGGATGATGGTATTTTACCATCCGCTCCCGCACAACCAGGTACATGGTGGTACCTCACTCAGTATTTTTCTGTCAGTCTCTCTGCCTGTTTACCATGAGTGAAGGGATCTAGTGCTCTTAAAAATGTTAATCTCTTTTGTGGAGGCTACCATTGTACACGACATGTGAAATAGCTTGGAGGGAAAGGATGGTTTCACCAGATGGCACTAAAAATCACCTGAGACTCAGAGTCATTGATAATATGCAAAACCAGTCAATAAGCTTCATCTCTAGAGAAATGATACTATCCCAAGAAAGAGAGAAGGACCCTTTCTCATACCCTTGTCAGCTTGGTGATTTGGTTAAACCTGGTTCAGCTGCTTCAAGATATGGGCTGTGGGGTACACATGGGCTCTTCAAGCCGGGTATGGTGGCGCACGCTTGTAATCCCAGCATTCGGGAGGCTGAGACCGGAGGATCCGGGTTCGTGGCCAGCCTCAGCTACCTAGTGAGGCACTCCGCAACTCAGTGAGACCCGGTTTCAAAATAAAGAATAAAAAATAGGGCTGGGGATGTAGCTCGGAGGTAGAATGCCCCTGAGTTCAATCCCCAGTACCGCAAAAAAAAAAAAAAAAAAAAAAAACCCCAAAAAAACACATGGGCTCTTCAGCCTTCCAGATGCCCTGGCTTGCTGCAGCTGCCTTGGTGGCCAGAGGATGTGAGAGCATCGAGACCTAAGCTCCCCTCAGCTTACTGGTACGGAGATGACTCGGCGAAGGTCGCTCAGCAAATTCAAGGCACACCATGTCTCCTCTATGCTGGCCAGGGCTCTGTCTACCGCTGCACACTCACCATGGCAATGGGGCGGCCAAAGTCCAGCACCCAGTTCTGCAGCGTGAAGTAGAACCAGAGGTCAAGGTGGAAGGGAGCCGTGTGGTTAGCCTCCTCGGCCTTGACGGAGCTGTGCCTGGGAAGGAACAAGACGAGACGCGGTCAGCTCTTCTCTCCTCTTGTGTAAATCTGCCACAAGGAGGCCCAGGGACTTGAAGGCGGGAGGACACACGACTGAAGTTCAGGGGAAGGGTTTGCTGGAAACACGGGGGTCTAGTCCTGTCATAAAGGGGAAGGAGGATTTCAGTTGCCCTGAAGGTCACTTCCCTGTGTTTCAGGAAGGATACTGCCAATCAGACAGAACTGCTGAGCTTCCTCCCCTATACAATGATGGGGAAACACAGCTGCAAGATGCGAAACACGATGGTGGTGAGGGCCGCCTTTAATGAGCACCTACTAACTCCACTCACTATTGCTGGCTGTTTACATGTATCATCTCATTTAAATTTTTTCTATTTGGTGCTGGGAATCGAACTGAGGACCTCATACTAAGCATACATTCTACTATTGAGCTACACCCCCAACCCCTTATTTCATTCTTTAATCCTCACAGAAACCCTTTGAGGGTGTAATATTACTCCCATTTTACAAGTGAAAACACACACACACACACACACACACACACACACATATATATGAATGACTAGGCTAAGTTACCTAGACTGACCTTGAACTTGAGATCCTCCTGTCTTAGCTTCCTGAATAGCTGGGATTACAGGTATGCACCACCAAGCCCACTTCTAGAGTTTATACTTTTGTGTGTGTGAGAGGGTACTAGAGATTGAACCCAGGGGAATTCTACCTCTGAGCTACACCACCAGCCCTTTATTTATTTTGAAATAGGCTCTCACTAAGTTGCTGAGGCTGGCCTCAAACCTGCACTTCTCCTGTCTCAGCATACCTAGTACTAGGATTACGGGCATGCACCACCACACCCAGCTCAGAGCTTAAACTTTTAAACTCTATCTGATTGCTGACTGTGATTGGTCCACGGGATGGGCACAGGATCTGAGTTGGACCAACCAGAGCCCTTCAGTGAGATCCACGGCTCCCCTGTGGCTCCTGAACTATGAGGAGTAAGTAGGCTTGGCTGCTGGAGTTCCACTTCTCAGCCGTCCACAACAGAGCCTGAAGGAAGCCAGCAGGGACGAGCAGACGCAAGAGACGCAGCATGAGTGGAGTACCACCTGACACATCTGTGATGCCCATCCCTCTCACAGGGGAGGTGGCTCCCTGCTGTTCACAGGTGCACTGAAGCTCAAGGGCAGCACTGCCTCCTCTGATGAAGCTTTTCCCAAAGCCCCATCAGCCCCTACAGGGACCCTTCATCAGTAACCATGACATCGTGGGGCTGAACTGTGCTCCCCATCTACCTTTAAGGTTCTCCTAGCTCACCTACCTTCCCCATCAGCTCCAAATCCTTGTGACGGCACCTCTGCCACTACTTGTCTGCCTCCAGTTACAGGCAGCCCACGCCCTCCTACGATGGCTGGAGTTTCACCACCCATTTGTGATTAGAGCTGTGTGACATGGACTCATGCTGTCCAGGTTCTCAGATCAGTACCTGGTTCAGGACCAGTAACCGAGGGCTAATTTTTTTTTTTTTGCAGTACTGGGGATTGAACTCAGGGGCATTCTACCTCCAAGCTACACCCTCAGCCCTATTTTTTATTCTTTATTTTGAAACCGAGTCTCACTAAGTTGCGGAGTGCCTCACTAGGTAACTGAGGCTGGCCGTGAACCCAGATCCTCTGGTCTCAGCCTCCCGAATGCTGGGATTACAAGCGTGCGCCACCACGCCCGGGTTCTGAGGGCTAATTTAAAACAATCATAATTACCAGTTACCCCTTTCTTCTTCTTCCTCTTTTTATTTATTTGTACTGGAGATTGAAACCAGGGACACTGCAATCCTCCTGTCTCAGTCTCCCAAGTACTGGGATTACAGGCATGTATCAGCAGGCCTGGCCTAGTTACTTCTTTCTTTCTTTTTTTTTTTTTTTTTTTTTTTGAAGAACTGGGGATTGAACTCAGGGGCATTCTACCTCTGAGCTATACCCCCAGCCCTATTTTTTTTTAATTCTTTATTTTGAAACAGGGTCTCACTAAGTTGCAGAGGGTCTCACTAGGTAGCTGAGGCTGGCCGAGAACCCAGATCCTCAGGTCTCAGCCTCCCAAATGCTGGGATTATAAGCATGCACCACCATGCCCGGCTCTAGTTATTTCTTTCTTAATGGCAAATGTTAATTTAGAAGTGGTGCACACCTGTAATCTCAGCACTTGGGATGCTCAAAGAGGAGGATTATAGGCTTGAGGCCAGCCTCAGCAACTTTGCAAGACCTTGTATCAAAATAAAAAATAAAAAGGGCTGGAGAGTAGCTTGGAGTTAGAGCACCCTCCAGGGACAGCTAGGTGGGAATGAAGTAGCCTGCAGAGGGTGGTGACGGGGAGCGCCCAGGGTTGTGTGTCTAGTGGTGGGCATTCCCAGGCCAGCGGTTTGGCCATATAAGCAAACACATTCCCTTTCGAAGTGGTGCCACGGTTCATACTTTCTGTCACTTGCAACCCAAGATTTCAGAACAACACAGAATTCAAACCTGGGTCTCTATGAATTCAAGACCTGTGTGCTCTTGATAGCTTACTATTCTGGTTTGACTATTATAAGTCAGGTGGCACATTAGGAGATAAAGTTAGAGAGGAATCAGTGTGGCCTAGAGCAATATGCAAAGCCCTCAGGAAGAAAGGGAGCCTCTAGGCAGGAATGGGTGCATCTAACCTGGCAGAGCAGTGAGCCGGGCGTGGTGGTGCATGCTTGTAATTCCAGCATTTGGGAGGCTGACCGGAGGATCCAGGTTCAAGGCCAGCCTCAGCTACCTAGTGAGCCCTCTGCAACTTAGTGAGATCCTGTTTCAAAATAAAGAATAAAAAATAGGGCTGGGGGTATAGCTCAGAGGTAGAATGCCCTGGGTTCAATCCCCAGTACCGCAAAAAAAAAAAAAAAAAAAAAGAAAGAAAGAAAAGCAGCAGTGAAGAGCTGGGTGGGGGGGGAGGTTAGACAGGACCTGCATGCAGCTAGATGCCCACATTGCTAGGGACAGAGGAAAAGAAGGAGGGGGTTTGCTAGAATCTGGCTGGGCAGATGACCAAAAAGTAACTGGGAGGACTTCTCAGAGCTTTGGAATAGTGCCAGCAAGGGGCCACCTTGCCCCTTCCTCTTAGTGACCATCAGGAGAAGGCCTCAAAAAAAGCAACCAGAAGCTCGGTGTGGTGGCACACACCTGTAATCCCTGTCCTTGGCAGGTTTCTGGCCAGCCTCCACAACTTGTGAGGCCCTCTGCAACTTAGTGAGACCCTATTTCAAAATAAAGAATAAAATAGGGCTGGGAGTATAGCTCAGAGATAGAATGCCCCTGGGTTCCATTCCCAGTACTGCAAACAAACAAACAAACAAACAAACAAAAAAAAAGAAAGAAAAGCAAAGCAATCAGAAGCCAGGCATGGTGGTATATACCTGTAATCCCATACTTGGGAGACTGAGACAGAAAAATCACAGGTTCAAGGTCAGCCCCAGCAATGTGAGACTCAGCAACCTAATTAGACTATTTCAAAAGAAATATTAGAGCCGGGCGTGGTGGCGCACGCTTGTAATCCCAGCATTCGGGAGGCTGAGACTGGAGGATCCGGGTTCGTGGCCAGCCTCAGCTACCTAGTGAGGCCCTCCGCAACTTAGTGAGACTCGGTTTCAAAATAAAGAATAAAAAATAGGGCTGAGGGTATAGCTCGGAGGTAGAATGCCCCTGAGTTCAAACCCCAGTACCGCAAAAAAAAAAAAAAAAAAAAATTAAATAGGGCTGGGGGTATAGTCCAGAGGTAGAATGCCCCTGGATTCAACCCCCAGTATAAGAAGGAAGGAAAAAAGGACGGGAGGGAGGAGAGACAGTTACAAGGCAGATTCCCAACTTGAGAGTCAAAATTCACTAGCATCTGACTGGTTTTCTTCTGCAGGGACTCTTGACCATAGCAGGAGAAGCACAGAGGGTAAGGGCATTCTCTCTGAGCCCATCCTGGGAATGATCAACCTGAAGCCTGCCCCAAGTTCCTGACTCCACAGACTTCACACACAGAGCCCCCCGCCCATGCCAGCGCCAGGTTTCAATCCCAAGCAACTCTGAGAACAATGGAGAAAGCACAGTGGCAGGTAACCTGAAACAGGGCTGGCCTTTACCTTCCTCCATAGCTCTCCAAGCCTCCCATATGGGGAAACTGACACCATGACAGCTGTGGAGCGAGCGCATGCCATTCAGCAGAGACACTCAAGGAGGCTGTCAGCAGCATCTGCAAGGGCTGGGCGGCCCAAAAGGAAGGGGTCTTGTCCTGCAGAAGTCAAGGATGGGGACTAGAGCGGGGCTGATTTTGATTCTACATAAAGAATGGTGAACCAGGCATGGCAGCGCAGGCTTGTAATCCCAGTACCTGGGAGGATCACAGGTTCGTGGCCAGCCGCAGCTGCTCAGTGAGGCCCTCTGCAACTTCGTGAGACCATTTCAAAATAAAGAAACGGGGTGTAGCTCAGAGGTAGAATGCCCCTGGGTTCAATCCCCAGTACCACAATAAAGAAATAAGGAACCAGCAGGGCGTGGTGGCGCACGCTTGTAATCCCAGCATTCGGGAGGTTGAGACCGGAGGATCCAGGTTCGCGGCCAGCCTCAGCCACCCAGTGAGGCACTCCGCAACTTAGTGAGACCCGGTTTCAAAATAAAGAATAAAAAATAGGGCTGGGGGTGTAGCTCGGAGGTAGAATGCCCCTGAGTTCAATCCCCAGTACTGCAAAAAAAAAAAAAAAAAAAGAAAGAAAGAAGGAAATAAAGAACATAAACATTGTATATTGATTTTCCATGTTTAGAATCAATCCAGAGACAAAATGTAGAAGATAATTATGTGCCCAGCAAAAACATCAGAAGTGCTCAATGAACGCCTGCCAAACACACAAAGGTTTCTGGTCAGTAAAACAGTATGAGACCTAGTCTGTCCAGGTTCCTTAACCCATCTGAGCTGATCTCCTCATCAATAAAATGATGACAGGAGGAGATGAGACTTAGGTGAGCAAATGGGCCATCAAGTACGCAGCTGTCACTGATGGAGATAAGTTCTGAGAAACACCTGTTAGCCATTTCACCCTTGTACAGACATCACAGAGTGTACTTAAACTACGATGGCTAAGACATCACTAGCTGATAGAATCTTCTGCGATAACTACTGTAGATGCAGTTGATGACCAAAATGCTACATGCTGCATAACCGTATATGCCCAAGTGAAAAAGGAAAGTTCCTCAGTCCACATATTGCTCAGCAGCAAAAGAGCAAGCAAGCGAGCCTCAGCCCAGTCTCCCAAACTTCTCCCCTCATCCCAAATCATACCGGAGCTTCCTAAAAATGACACGAAGCACACCAGTGCTCCACAACCTTCTATGGCTCTCAGGGCCTACAGGATAAAAACTGCATTCTTGACCTGTCCTTTGGGATAGGAACGAGGGTGCGAAGAGATGTGCCCACAGACCACCATCTGAACAGGCACTCACCTTCAGGGTTATGTCCGACCTGGAGCAAGGGCCTCCTCAAATTTTACACTCTAGTCCCAGGCCCGGTGCTAAATAGGCCCTTTACAATCAGTGCCTCGTTCGGTCACTTCTTACACCCAGAAAGTTCCAGCGCAGTGCACCCTTGCCTTTCCTCACACTCATTCCCTCGCTGGAACAGCCCTTCTTCCTTGTGTGCCATGCAGAGCTCTAGGAGAGTCCTCACCTCCAGGAAGCCCTCCAGGATCACCTCTCACCGCTGCGTGTGCAATGACCCTCTAGACTCCTAGGGAATGGAAGACGCCTCCCAGCTTCGCCCTGCCCACCTCCTTGTGCCTGACACAGAGCTGGGCACACCAGAGGTACTTAATGAATGCCTGCGGAGCGCAGTGAATGTTTCTGGTCAGTAAAGTGGAATGAAGTAGAATGGAGGGAAAGATAAAAAGGTGTTTTCTGTGCCTCTAGCTCTGCCCCGCTCAATTAGATGAACCAAAAACGTGTCCCCTTCGGTGAGAGAAGAGTTCTGCATTCTTTGGATGGGAGCTTTGACGCTTCTTGGCTGTCCCTTCAGTTACGTTCTCACTTTCTGGGGCTCCCCAGGGCAAGGAGTGAGCCTCCTAAGAGCAGAAAGCAAGTCCTACTCAGGGCTGGAGGGACCCCGAACTTGCAGAAGCGCCCGGAACTTGCAGAAGAGTCAGGGCCCGAGTGAGCCAGTGTCCTCGGGAACCACCGCCCCCACCGGGATTTCCCTAACCCCTAGAGAAGTCTCCACGGCCGCGCGACTGTCCTAGCGCTGGCCTCAGTCTCGGGGGTCGGGGAGGCGGACCCCATACTCTGGGCGGGGGCTCCCCCTACTCGAGCCTCTGCAGAGCCGGGGGACGCTCAGCTCGCCCGGCTGGGGTTCCACGGGAGGAGAGCGGAAAGCAGAAGCGGGCGCGGGAACACTGGCCCCGGAGGTCCAGCCTCCGCCCCGGCACCCGGGCCTGCCGCGCGCTCGGGTCTCGGGGCGGGGCCAGCCCCAGGCGCCGAGCCCGCCCGTCCGCCCCACGCCGGCCCGCGCCCACCTGGCCTGCAGGAAGGAGGCGCCCGGCAGCGCGCCCAGGCCGCCCGCTGTCCCCGGGTGCTGCCGCCTGCGCGCTGCTGCCTCCATGGCGGCTCTCGGCGGCCTGCCGGAGCAAGAACCGCGCGGCGCGACTGCACGGAGCGGGCGGGGCGGGGCGGGGGCGGGGCGAAGCGAAGGGGCGGGGCGCTGGGCGGTGCTGGAGGCGGGGCGAGGGGCGGGGCGAGCTCTGCCGCGGGAAGGAGGGCGCCGGGGGTGTGACCGCACTGGCCCGGGGCTGGGCCTCCGGTGCATGCGCAGCGCATGCGACTACGTGGAGGGTGGGATTTGCAGGTGTATCCTGCGTTTCCTCGGAGCGAGGCTTTGCCTAGGTGGCTGAGGCCCGGATGTTAGATTGGGGCCTGGCGGGGAGCTAGGGAAAATACCTTGGCGACTCACGTGCTCCCCCCCACGGGAGGAGGCCAGGCTCGAGTAACCTGGTGGAGAGGAGGGCGGTGTGGACGCAAAGCCTGGGGGTTTCATGTCCTCCGTCTGATGAAAGATGTCTGTTATTAGCCGGGCGTGGTGGCGCACGCTTGTAATCCCAGCATTCGGGAGGCTGAGACCGGAGGATCCGGGTTCGCGGCCAGCCTCAGCTACCTAGTGAGGCACTCTGCAACTTAGTGAGACTCGGTTTCAAAATAAAGAATAAAAAATAGGGCTGGGGGTATAGCTCGGAGGTAGAATGCCCCTGAGTTCAATCCCCAGTA